>CM038112.1:30299060-30338271 GCA_001642375.2 Mentha longifolia
TTTCAAATAATTAATCTGTTATCCCTTAACAGATTTGCTATTAAGAAAATAGAAGCGATTATATTTTCCTTTAGCGATAGATTTATTATAAGAACTTAGATTCTTATTATATCATTATGAATAGGCGCAGTTCGACGAGGACATTAATTCAGGTGTAGCCTATCAAGATCGACCATTCTTCTACGCTTCAAGAGGTGGGCTTATTTTTTCAAAGTACCGAGTTATATGCTCATGGTTTAAAGATTGAAAACTGGTTATCCATGAAAATATTTAATGTGCGCTTTACAAGTTTAATGCTCTGAAGTAATCGATCGAGATTCATCACTTAGCTTTATAAACTAGCCTTGAATCGTGTACACTCCCCTAGTATTATGTGATTGGTTGATCTCTCTCACATACTATTTCAATGGAATTCTTGAGTTTCGACTCGGAGTTCACCAGCTCAAATAGACTTTCCGGTTTCGACCCGAAATCTAGATAATGGATTCGTGGTGGCTAGAGGTCCGGAATCACAGTAAGAGTAACTGTAGAGAGCGACATGAAGCAGCTGCAAGTAAAATTGATTTAACATGCTTAGTTGATCTTTGTTTTCCAAAACCTCTAAATCATGCCTATGATATGGATAAACTGTTATGTTTCCAAGCTATTGATAAATGCGCAGCCCACTGAGTACATTAGTACTCAGCCTAAATGTTTCCAAATGTTTTCAGGTTGATGCAGTTGTGATGACGGTGCGGAGCTGAGGCTAGGAATCTCTTTTTGTTAAGCTTCCCCTAAATGTATTTCTTGTCTGAACTGGAGATATGTACTCTAAATTTATTCACTATCTATTCTCGAGAAATCAAACTCGACTTTATGTTTTGGAATGATGGACTTATGTTGATTCGTTGAGCCATCGAATCTTATGCGATCATAGTATAATGATATGTTGTTATGTTGGGTATATTGCCGTTGCATTTATTGTGGCTTATTCCCTTTGCAAAAGAGATACTGCCCAACTTTTCGAGAAGTATCAGCTGATTATTGAAATAAGTTGAATCCCCTTTCTATCCGCTTCTTTATTCCAACCCTAGTCACACCCTTGGCGCGTGCGCCTTCCCTTGAGAATTGGGGCGTGACAGTTAGCCTTATAAATTGATTTTTCGTGACGATTATACCCGTAAGTGATTTTCGATGTTAAGAACTTAGAAGTGTTGTTGGCAATCAAAATATAAAATATGGCATCTACATAATCAAACAACGTAGTTTATGTGTTTTGGAAAGAAAAAAATAAATGCAAATTAAAGAAATTTTTGCCATTGTTTTCACCTTCAAGAAAACACTTAAACGACGTTGTTTAATTTGATGGTGTGAAATATCTCAACTCAGATTTTGGTTGCCAACACGGTATTCTGGCGTCACTTGCTGACAAATATGTTACAACTCACAACTAACAATTTATATGGCTAAAATTACAGACTAAACCTATTATAAAGTGAATTTTATTAGGCTAATATTGTATATTTACCCAATAATAAATACAATTCTTTCATTTTTTTTTTAATTTTATCTCATCTAATAATAACCTAATAATAGTATGGTAAGCTATAGCAGTTGAAGGCAATAGAATACCGAATTCCACCTTTCCTGCCGGTACAAATTTGAAAGATAAGAAAATTAAATGGCTCATGGCTGCCATTTCACACTCAAACACTGTACATACAAATATATGTAGCTGTCTTGATTTCATTTGTTCAAACTTCCACTTCATCTTACCACCTTCTTAGATTACAAGTAAGATATATAACGAACATATTATCAACCAAAGACTCTCCGCTAAAAAGACTCATTTCTTTTTGGCTTTTCACACACGTTTTTCCACGCTTCTCGATGATGGGTTTTAAAATGGATTTTTGAAGAATTCTTTCTTTTACGGGATACTACGATAGGAAATGAGTCTTTTTAGATGAATTGGAGGGAGTATGCCCATTTTTATCAACTCAAAATAAATGTGATTATTTCTCATTTTAATTACATTAAGGCTGTGTTCTCTATGATGGAAAATTATCATGGGAAAAGAGAAGAATCACTCTTTAAATTTCCCACATTTTTCTACCTTCTACTCATTTTCCCCCTTCCTTTTCACTCTAATGGAAGGAAAATATTTTTACTCTATGTTGGTGGGATAAATATTTTCCATTGAAGAAAGAGTAAAATTCTTCATCATAATATAAGGAGGTAGGAATTGTGGGAAAATGTGAAAAATTTAAAGAGTGATTGTTTTCTTTTCTCATGATAATTTTCCATCATAGAGAACACACCCTAAGGATTTATTTGTCATTAATATTTGACCGGTATATTCTTCTCCGCCAATAATTAACAAATGTTTTGACTGAGCATGATCTGAATACTAGTATGGATTCATATATTGTAGCCAATTGTCTCCTAACCAATAATCGATATATCGATTAAAGATTGTTTTGAATTGTTGTCATAAATTTGATTTGAAACTATTTATTGTCGCAAGTTATGGACGGGTTACGATGAATACAATTGGGGAGCTACATGTATGTACATTTTAGATCTAAATTTTATATAGAATTGCAAATAAATAAATAAAACAGCCCATACGCCACGATCTCTATCATTGTCGTAAAGTAAAAATTAAAATTGATAGACAGCCTAAACTGGTTAAAATTTGATCTTTCAATTATCGCCCGTGCACTTGGTGTGTTTGCATTGCATGACATAAAAAATGCAAATACAAAGTATTGATAATCTAAGCTAATTACACTAACGTGAAGGGTTTATGATTTAGAGCAATACTCCAATGCCCACCGTGGACATATTTAATGTGCCTATGGATGACGTGACAATGATATAAATAAAGAAGCTAATAAAAATCATACCAAAATTAATTAAACCCTACTCAAAAAAACTAAATCATACCTAAAAAAACTAAACCCTAAGTGGAAAAATTGTTGACGTGACACTGCCACATCAGCGGCGGACACATTATGTGTGCCCACAGTGGGTAGGAGAGCGTTTACGGAGTATATTTATAGCACAAACCATTGTGATTTATTGTAAATAGAATTTAGATTTGGCATTTGTAACCTCTTCAATTAATTATTGATTATAAATTCATACACAACCATGACATATTGACATATCATCTGTAAATTCTATTTTCATAAATTTATATGTTTTAATAATAAAAATAAAATTTACTAGTTACAAATCGCTGAAGTTACTAAAAGTGACAGTTCATAGCTGTTATTTATAAATTATTCAGAAAAAAAAAAAAAATCTACACAATTTTTCCTAAATAAACATAGATTCATCTACTTTTGTACAAGCTTGCGACGAACAATACATAAAATGTCATCATTACTCATTTATCCTTGAATTTTTATTCGGTTCAATTGAATATTGAACCTTTTACCTTCTCATAATTCTCAAAAGAATTCACTTTATATATATTTTTTTTGTTCTTTTTTAACTATATAGATTATCATGTTCAATTGAGTTTAATTTCGGATGTGGGGAAGAGTAAATAAAGTAGCATCATTGCCATTTGGAATCTGAAAATGGCACAAAAAGAATAAAAATGAGTTTTTGTCTTTTTTTTTTTTTTGAAGAAAAATGAGCTTTTGTCTTCAAACGTAAATTCCTTCTCTCTCTCTCTCTCTTACCAAACAAAGGATTCATTTTTATTTTGTCTTTTTAATAAAAATAAAATAACATATGATTGCCATCACGACACTCTCCTCTCCTCTCCTCAACTGCAACGCCTACGCGCTTTCAAGTTTCAATCCATAAATAACAAAGCCCACCCACCTTCGCCCGTCGCTCTCCCTCTCTCCTCTCTCTCTCTCTAACACACAAGAGTATATACATATACACTTTTACATTCTATGACTAGCTCAGGTTGAGGTTGCATAATAAACATAGAGAAAGAATGATGGGAAATGGAGATCCAGAGAGAGGAGCGGCTAGAAAGCACAGAAACCAGAGTTACTATGGTGGAGGAGCTGGAGCATACGACTCTGAGTATTCCGACACCCAGTGGACATTCATGGCTTGTCCCGATGATCGTTGTCGCCAATGTTGCCGTGTTCGTGGTCATCATGTTCGTCAACAATTGTCCTAAGAATCACGACGCCCTTCGCGGTGGTTGCGTCCCCAAGTTTCTCGGCCGCCTCTCCTTTCAGCCCCTCCGAGAAAACCCTCTTTTCGGCCCCTCTTCCTCTGCGTAAACCTCCTTTCTTTATTTTCTATTTTTGGTTGACTTTTGATTTCGGATTGTAGTGAAAGTTGAAATGTGTTCTCTGCTCAATTTCTTGCCTCTCATTTTTTATTTTATTTTTTATTTTGGGATTAATTTGTTAACTAATGTTTGGTGGTTGAATTGGTCTTTGCCTCATCACTTTCTTCTTTTAGCTGGCACTAGCTTGATGGCTATTTTAATGGATTCATCTGTGCAATTTGTGATTACTTACTTCTTAATTATATTTCATAGGAAATGGCATCTCATTTCAATTATATCAATTATTATGGTGACCTTATGTCTCGTAATTACTTTAGTTCAAAATGGGTTGGTGTTGGTGAGTGCTTTTTGATTCTCTGGTTTCCAGTTTGAGAAAAAGTTTTTTTAAGTTCTTCAATGGTGGAACATTTTAGCTAATAGTTGAGATTGTGAATTAGAGATATTACGACAATATTAGTTCGGATTCTAATAGTTCAAGAATGTGAGTTAGTTATCAAATCTAGAGATCATATCGGTTGCACTGTTCTCAATCCTGAGAGATTATATAGTTCTTCTGTCTGCATCATATAGAAAGCTTATATAAAAAGATTGATGCGTGCTATTAAATATTGTTCCTCTAGATGTCGCACTCACATTTTGTCAATCTTAAATTTGTAATTGAACTAATCGGTATTGTAGAAGATGGCTGTACATATTGATAGATTGACTGGTGGTGTGTGCAAAACTTTGGTTCATTACGAACTCTTTTATGCTCAAGTCATAGTGAACTCCTAGTTTGTTGACAATATTTGTTTCCACCTAAGAGTTTGTATTAATTTGATAAAGAAAGCATCTATATATCTACCTTATTTTTAATAGCTTGGCAACTTTTGAATCTTGGACATCGAAGCTAAAGGACTTTTCTTCCAGTTCACGAGGAATCTCTTTTTATTCTTTAGATTTTGTTGAAAATTTGAAATAGGAATGGTCCTCTTAATGGGCCGATCGTCACTCATCAGCATCTAGAGTAAATAGGCACACTCCATGCTCAGCTTTCACAAAACATGAGCCCGTTTTACGACGTCCTTGGTATTTGTTAATAAATTTTGCATGAGCTATATAAACTAGGAGCCTTCTATATTGCTTCTTGCTAAGTTTAGTAATTAGTGGAAGATCGCCCATGATGCCTTTCTCCAGTATCTTCAGCTACTTAGTGTTATTACATGAAGTTCTTTCAAACAGTCAGTACTAAAGTTCTGATCGGAAAGGAAAATATTTTTACTTTATTTATTTTATCTTTTATCATTTTTGTTATTGTTGTACATTTGTAAGAAATGGAATATCAGTGATTTTGTGGTACGTGTTAAGGTGGGTGTGGTGTTTAGCTTGTTTCTTCAGTCTTGGGTTATCATAGCTTCCATCTGAGTTTTATCTGTGAAAATAAAGAGATTAATATTTTAAAGTATTTATTTTTTTATCACATCTTACACAGACTGGAAAAACTTGGAGCTCTTAAATGGGACAAGATAGTGCACCAAAATGAAGCATGGAGGCTCATTACTTGCATCTGGCTGCATGCAGGTGTTATTCATTTACTTGCAAACATGCTAAGCTTGGTTTTTATTGGAATCCGCCTAGAGCAACAATTTGGATTTGGTAAGCATTTTAATTGGTTCCTTGAACAAAGTTCAAAGTATTTTATCAGCATTTTGTATATCATTCTATATGGAAGCCCAGTTGTCATAGATTACTTTTGTTTCTTATTTTCTTCTTTTTTCAATATCACAATCTCAATTTTAGTTTCTGATTCATGTTTATGCAGTTCACATAGGGGTGATCTACCTATTATCAGGTATTGGTGGGAGCATTCTATCATGCTTTTTTATTCGGAATAACATATCTGTTGGAGCTTCTGGTGCTCTGTTTGGACTTCTTGGAGCAATGCTATCGGAGTTATTTACCAACTGGACCATATATACGAACAAGGTAAACTGTTAGCTAGCATAAGTTTAGCATTTTCTTGACACACAACCATACCAAAAAATGGCGTAATTCAAGTTTATGGCCTGATTTTTGGGATGAGCCATATTTGAAGCTTCGTCTAATAGCTAAGGATTTTTATGAGTATTTTGAAGGTGGGATCATTTTATTAAACTTGCCCCAGAAGGTCAGACCATAAACTATAATTAATCCAAGAGAAAACTACCTTAATCTCATGTTTGAATACGAAGCATTGCATTTCTCTACTGTACAAAGCAAGAATCATTCCTGTATGGAGATCCCTTGAGATGGATATTTAAATTTCATAACAAGCGTTGAAAAGTCTTTGTTTAAACAGGCGGCAGCTCTATTTACTCTGATAGTCATCATTGCAATAAACATGGCCGTTGGAATTCTACCACACGTCGACAACTTTGCACATATTGGAGGGTTTCTTTCGGGTTTCCTCCTCGGATTTGTACTTCTTGCTCGTCCCCAGTTTGGCTGGTCAGAAAGCCGGCATCGCCCAGCTGATACCAGGCTCAAGTCCAAATACACAGTCTACCAATATGTTTTCTGGATTTTGGCCATTATTTTGTTGATTGTTGGGTAAGGTTTCTTACGCCTTATGGTTGATCTTGCATGACAAATACTTGTCTTTTCATATAAAATTATGGGAAAACTACAGTTTTATACCAAAGTTTCCGCCATTTAAAATACACTTCCTTAAAACTGTCCACTCTTTTTCATGCGAGTTGTAGAGTGTCTCAAGATTATGTAAAACAAGACTCATCTTAGATGTTATTATTCGCTCGATTCTGTAGATTCACAGTGGGATCGGTGATGCTGTTCAAGGGTGAAAACGCCAACGACAAATGTAGTTGGTGTCATTACTTGAGCTGTGTTCCAACATCAAGATGGAGGTGTGAATTGATCTTGATTTGTAAGCAGGCGTGGTTTTTTTTGTTGTATATTTTTGGCCTTATTTCAACTTACTCCATATTCTTTGTTCTATAGAATTATGGTCTGTTTGTTTAGTTATAGTTATTCATATTTGTTATATTGTGTACATGCATAGTAATTAACATGGGCTGAGACTGCTGCTGTTGTTTATTTTGATTTTTGAACATATATAGAGAATTTTAATATTTTTTATTAATTTTTAATGGAGCGAATGTTTATGTTAGAGAAGCTTGTTGTTATTTATTTATTTATTTATTTATTTGTTCTTTATAGCATAGGCTTCAACATTATGAGCTAGTTTAATTTTTTTTTCCTTAGCAAAACGTGGCACCAATAAAGTAGAGCTGAGAAATCAAACGGAGATCGGAAAGAATTGTACGATCATTTTTGGGACGGAAGTAATTCTAAAAGAACAATAACAGAAAATTGAACATAATATGTATAATTATGATATTTGAACACCCTAATACTCACTATTTTACACGCGATAAAATATAAATGGAGTGTTAAAGAAAGCACCTTGCAACAGAACTTCCTTTCTTCGTCTCTCCGGCTATGATTCTTAAACTCGGGGGAATGAAATTTGAGACAATTCTTTTTTCTTTCCTTTTTTTCCCCCTGAATTTGTAACTCAAGATTTCTGACTCTAATTTTGCAGCCGTATTTATAGATGTGAGCTTCTGGGCTTCATGTTGGGTTTTGAAGCGTTGCAATTCTATTGACACTTTAATAATTATGTTTATCAATAAAATATTTGATTAGTTGTCAAAGAAATTAATTTTTATATTCAATATGTTTATTTGTAAATACATGATTTAATTTGGATTTCATAAGATTTCAAATAATATATATATATATATATATATATATATATATGATCACTTACCCACTGTGGACACACTTAATGTGCCCACGGTTGACGTGACAATGCCACGTCAATAATTTTTCCTTTTGGGGTTCACTTTTTTTTAGTAGGGTTTAGTTTTTTATAGTAAAGGTTATTTATATAAGTTATATTAATTATTATTTTTCTTAAATAAAATGCCGCCACCTCAACCGTGGGCATATTAAGTATGCCCACGGCGGGTAGGGGAGCATTACTCTCTCTCTCTCTATATATATATATATATAATGAAGATTTTTTATTTTTCTTTTTTCAAAATTCATGTGCCCACAAATGCTACTTGAGACTTATTCATGTTCGATGTCGTGAAAAGGGACAAGTCTAGTTAGTTATACTCATATCAAGGAGTTATTGATTTCGAATTAATACGACTGTTCGAGAAAATGCTGCCTTCATTAATATATTTTTCAATTACTATCAACAACGTGCAACTTTACTTCAAAATTTGAATGAATTCGCCTACTTGAGAAAAACAAAAAATTATCCTCATTAATTTATTTTTTAATTACTGTGAACAATGACTAGCTTGACATTCAAAATTCGAATGAATACGACTACCCGAGAAAAAGGCTACCCTCAGTAATCTATTTTTTCAATTATTATAAATAACAGACGACTTGACATTTAAAACATGTAAAATTAAATGAAAAAATATTGTCCCTCATTGATCAATATTATTTTCTAATATAATTCAATTATAACATGTTTTCTAATGAAGTATTGACAACGAAGCGCAACTCAGTTGGTAAGATGCTTTCCCTCCGATCCAAGAGGTCGGGGTTCGAGTCACTCCGAGTGCGTGTGTGTGCGAGTGTGTTGTGTTTGCTTGATAAAAAAAAAAGAGTAGTATTATTTAAAAATAAATAATTATGCTATTTTTTTATACATTCCTACTTAAAATTATTATATAAAGTGATTTCCGTCGAAATTCAATGAGCACTAAACTAGTTTTAATTTAAAGAGATATAATTTGTATTAAAATATGTAGATTTTTACTACTTTCCCCTGGATGATTTTCTACACATGTGCATTTTAATTAACTTATTTGATCGACTCAAAAAAAAATAAAAATAACTTTATTTGTTTTTTTTTTTTAAAAAAAAGAAATGACCGTTAACATCAAATGCAGTTATTAGCCCGCCAAAAACCCTTTTCTTTCCTTTTATCGTGCATTTGCCCCCAAATTCCCCAATTCAAACTTACAGTTGCAGTATCTCCGAAGATTTATTCAATCGATGAAAACCATAATTCTGGTATCGATCACCTTGTTTTCGCTCTATCAACAACTCCTCGCACTGCAGATCGTCTCCAAATCAAAAATCGAAAAATGCGAGAAGGTCTCCAACTCAGACGATCCCCTCAATTGCACTTCAAAGATCATACTCGATCTCGCCGTCCCTAGGACCCTAGCGAATCAGTGAGTTTTGTTGTTTGTTTTTGCAATAACTTTTTCATTTCCTGTGTAATGAAATCTGGTTTATTTGCTTTTGCAATCAGAGTGGGAGGGAGGCGTCGATGGTGGCGGAGATAGTGGAGGCGGAGGAGAATTCCACGAATCACATGCGTACACTTCGAACGCCGCCGATGATAACCATTGAAAAATCTGCTGCTTATGCATTGTACGAGTTGACATATATTCGAGTATGTTAAAAATTTATTGTTGTGTATTTCACCTGGGTTAGGCAGCATAATTATTTTTTATGTAGATGAATTTACTCAATTTCTGTTAATTTTGGGATTTTACAGGATGTCGCATATAAGCCACAAGAATTTTATGTTAAAACACGAAAATGCGAGCCAGATGCCGGAGCAAACGTAGTGCAAGTATGTGAGAGGCAAGTCTAACTTTTTTATGGAACTTTCTCCTCAATAGTTATCTCTCCAAAAATGTTTATCTTAGTAATCTTTCAGTTATACAGCATCTTATTTTAGTGCATGTAAATGTAGTAAGTAGTAGCTGCTGGCTTGAGAACTAGCGTAGATTTCTCCTGCTGAAGGGAATAGCAGTAGATTAAACTAAAAATGAGAATAGGGGTAGGGGGATGGAGACTGAGGAATAATACGATGTAGCGTGCATAAAGGTATTAAACGAATGCAGAAATGGTATTGAAAGTCTGCACAAAGAAAATCATACATCAGTATTCAACCGGAGTTTGAAGAGGGGAGAGGGAGGGAGGATTGTTGCATGATGATTTGGACATAGTTAGAACTTCTATCAGCTTGTAACTGGACATAATGCGCTGAATTGAACTGCAATATTCCCTTTTCGACTCTGAGCTCTTAGTTTGAACGTACTTCTCTTTTACTTGGGATTCTATCATCTGAATGACATTCTCTTAGATACTTGCATCCATATGGTGATACGGCATATTCATGGCAATAAGTTTTCTGTCCTTTATTTAATATGTAGCATGTACTTGGTAATTTTTTTTGGAAAAGAATGTAAGTGTAAAATTTTTACACAAACAAATAGTTCAGAATTTCCGGCAGTTTCAAATGATTTTGGAGGTTCCTTAAAATGAGATAAAATATAAACGAATATAATGACTCGATCATATATATTCTACGCACCAGTCATATGTTCTTGGGGTCATCCAGAAGTGTGATTGGAATGTAAGTTTAGTATTTTTAACATTTTGGTATTTTATTAATTCATGATTTTTTAAATGTTCTATGCATACTTAGCCAACTTGCTGTCCTTGTGGAGACCAGCGTAGGGTCTCGTCATCTTGTGGAAATTTTTGTAAGTTTACTGTACCTGTATCAAGTGATCATTGTGGAATATATCTAAATTGTTGTGAAATATAGTGTGACTTTTACAGTTTTCATTATTTAGTTGACAAAATGGTAAAAGGCAAGGCAAACACAGCACACTGTTTTCGGTTTACAGATGATTGGTAAGATACACTTTCCTTTCTGTATTCTTTTTCTGCTTGGCATCAACTGCATATCTAAGATATGTTATATCAGTCATTAAATTAAAGTCCTCAATCATTCCCAATTCATAAGTTTGTTTGTATAGACCACTGTATAAACATACGAGTTGATAGTGTCTTAGATTTAATAGAGAGTTCCCTTCATGCATGCACTAGAGTTGGGAGAGATGTGGTTATGATTGATGTATGTTTCATTCTTTGCATGAACTAGTTGTCTTTTCATTCTATTCGATTTCACTTTCCATTCACTTATACAATTGGTTTGGTATTAGGTTCCATGTGTTTGGTATTGGACAACGCTCTGTTGGATTTAACATTCGAATTGAGGTTAAGACAGCTTCCAAGACATCGGTAAGCCACATCTAAATACAAGTTAGAGTCTTAAAAACTTAAATATGATCTTATTGGAAAATATAATGAGATGTTTCCTTTATCTAATTTTCGTGGCAACATAATCATTATAGATATATGTTTTACATCCGCTGATGCTTTATTTTGTTTGCCTTTGATGCTTCGTTTCTGAACCCTTACTTAAATGATGAGATTGGAAGTAATCATCTAGAGAAGAAATAATAATATGGTGATTATTTGGCAGGAAGTGATTGTGGGTCCTAACAACAGGACTGCAGTATCTGATGATAAATTTTTGAGGGTGAATCTGATTGGGGATTATGTTGGATATACTGATATTTCAACATTGGATGACTTCTTCCTCGTTATTCCAAGACAGGTGGTTTTCTACTACATACCATAAGATGCCACAACAAATTTGAATGCCAAAGATACATTAAGTTGATGAAGCATAATCTACCATTATAGAATTAGGAAAGTAGCATAACTGCCATTGTAAGGCATATGTCTTATCAATATCTTCTCTTATTGAAGGGTGTTCCAGGTCAACCTCAGAACCTCGGTAGCAATTTTACCATGTGGATGCTTCTTGAACGAGTCCGTTTTACACTAAATGGACTTGAATGCAACAAAATTGGCACCAGTTATGAAGCTTTCAACAAGCAGCCAGATTTTTGTGATGCACCATTTTGGAGTTGTTTGCATAATCAATTATGGAATTTTTGGGATGTTAGTACATCAACCAAATCCCTCCTCCATCAAGAATCTTTGCATGGACATTTTTCTGTTGTACAAGTTATTATCTAATTTCTTGGAGAGTATGAATGGCTATGAGAGAATTATGCAGATCATTTGTTAGCATAATCAGATATAAAAAGTGGCTCCAGAAGCATCACTTTTAATCTTTCCCAGTTTCATTCTTCAATGATAATCGGGGATCTTATAAGTTTACCTCATTGGAGAATTGTTTATTTGTTGCCTATGATGATGGAAGGATTAGAATCCAACTCAAATGGCACTTTTCCAATTTTCAGGCAGACCAGAATCGAATTAGCCGGAACCAGGTTCCTCTGTATTGTGTGCAAGGAAGGTTTGAAAGGATAAATCAGCATCCAGTAATGTTTTATGGCATACTTACATTATGGATATTAAACAATTACCATTGTTAGATGCTATTGATCCTATGAATGACCGGTGTTCCTTTAAGGACCCATATTTTCCACCTGAGAATGAAGAGCTAATGCATTCAATTTATTGATAGCAGCTCTATGGTTGATTTCACCAAATCATAACCAATCTGAAAAAACAAAGCAAGTTCAAAAGGAGTATGGCGCAGAACAATACCTCCAAAGATTACACAGTCTATAGTAATTGGAAGGAAGACAGTCAATAAACAGGATCAGATCCTAAAGGTAGTGAGGTATTTTCTTACAAAGGAAGCTCAGTCATTTAAGATTCTCTCTTGCTTGCTACTCATAAATCATAATATAATGAATAACGAGAAATCCTGATCAAGACGGTAAGGACATAATGACATGGTTAGCAGAAATTTAATTCATAGGTGAGGATAGTCGTCCTGGTGACCAAAACACTCAAGCAACTTGGGTATGCAACTACAGCAATTAAGTAGCAAAGGTGAAAATGAATCCAAAGCCTTGCTTCTATTAACAAAAAGAATGTTTTGAACACCATGCGAAACATAGTCAAGGTAGAGCAGCAATTTGGTCCTTGATAGTACAAAAAAACTTAGGTCTAAACCTGTCAATATGTCTAATTCAATAGTTACTAATTGTGTAGAAGTCACCATTTTCATCCAAAACAATCAGAAAGTTCCAGAATTATACATCTCAGACATAGCTGTGCAAGGAAAGCAAACAAAAAATAGAATGCAGGAGAAGCTGACTTAAAACAATCCCAAGCATAGATCGAGACTAGAAACATATAGCTGGCGAGTAAGAACCCACATCTCAGTAGTGGGAAAATGCTATGGCACATATAACCAGTATTAACATCAATGAAACAATGTAGTGAACTACACAAGAAAAAAAAAGACACTGCTCATTCATACACATTGATTGAAGAAAAGAAGATCACTCGACACCATAGTTGTTTACCAGAAAGCTTCCAGTAAATGATCACTCAGTGATTGAATCTTCACAGAAAACTAACATGCAACTGATTTCATATGGGTTGCTTGCATTTTCTTTCCTCCACAATTCCAGAACTTTTAAATTGAATAAAGTTAGCAAATAACAATAGCTCAGACGGTAAATAGTTTGGTAATCGGTATATGCGCTAAAAACAATTCCACAACTCCTGCCCAGTATGAGCAATCAGAATTTAGTTGTTGCCATCAAATATTAACCAAACTTCAGATACAAATTCTCAAATCAGATATTGAACTAGAATTTTCCTAATGAGATAGCATAAAACAATCAAAGAAACAGGATTGCTTCTTGACGTAATTCCACAATTGAGCAATTTATAAATACGAGGAACTTCGTATGTGCAGAATAGCAATATTTGGTAGATTTACCTTATCAATGGCGCATTTGCGCAGGGCTTGAAGGAGGGAAAGACATTTTTCTTGATCGTAAGGCGATTGAACGACGCAATTGAGCAAATCGATTGACTCCTTCCCACACACCGCCTGCTGCTGATTCGTAGATGTCTCCATGATTGAGGTTCTAGGGTTTAAGAGGCTTCCAATAGGAATTGGGGGTTTTAGAATCTACTGTTTTGCTTTGCTGCTACTTGTTTTCCTTGTGCTTCAAGAATGATCTCCATTTTTCTATTCTCCCAAAAAAAAATAAAAAAATAATAATAAATAAATAAATAAATATAAATGAACCAAGCAAAGTGCGAGAGTGAACTTGTTTACTAAACAAGCCAAAACAAATTTTATTTAGGAAATTTAATTGATAAATATTACTCTCATTGTGCCACCCTATTAATTTTCCTTTCTTATTTTATATCAATAATCATTAAGTCTATAATTAACTCAAATTTGTATTAGAAAATAATAAAACTTAATAAATACATTTAGAGGGAATCCAAAAAATAGATATTATAAACAAAAGTAAATTTTAGTCGCACATAAAAAAATAAATTTTAGCCACTTCTCTTATAAAATAACAATTTTATCCTTTAAGTTAGTTACACAACCCACGACTATTACACGACTACAGGTCATGTAATGTTGTCGTGTGCTCGTGCTTGGCCATGATTCCCCGCGTGTGAGTGCACGACCATGACTCGTGCGTCATGATCGTGCACTCGCACGGCGTGCGTACCCCTCGCACGCCGACTCGGATCGTGACGCCGATCCCCGTGCCAATTAGGGAAGAACACTATTCTTCGAAAACCAAACATAAATAAAATTTCGGTTCAGGTCATTCGGGTTTTTTAATAGTTTTGTTTTTTTATTTAGTGCAATTCAGGTTTCGGGTCGGATTTTTTTTACCATCTGAAAAATCAAAAACCCAAAATATTATTTATTTTATAATAATATTATATATATTCATATATTATTACTATTTATATATTTTGGCAATTTATCTTTGGTGATAGTAATATTTAATTTGTATTTGATATGAAATTAGTTAATGTTTGATATTATGATTTTATTGTAGTAGTAAAAATATTATTAGTTTTTGATTTTGCATGAAATTAAAGTTAGAAGTGAATAAAATATAATTTTTAAAATAATTCTGGAAAAAATCGAAAAACTAAAATTAATTTTGATTTTTCTAGTTTGGGTTTGCGTTCAGGTTTAAATTTTTTTTTTCAAAATCCGATTTTTTCTTTTATTTTTCTAAATTTATAAAAAACCCGAGCCGAAACTCGAGTGCTCACCCCTAGTGCCAATGCACAACCACTATTGCACGGCCGGTGATTGTATAATTACGGTCGTATATTACACACATAATATGTTGGTCCACTTGTTGATGTACCACCGAAACACACGATCAAGTTTACACAACTGTGGTCATGTAATCGTCGCGGTTATGTATTTAAGAACATAAAAATCAAAGTACAATTTTTACAATCTAAAACATAATCTGGAGCAATAGTACCAGTAAATTGATCTTAAAAGCATCTAAAGCATACATATTAGTACTCATTCCGTCCACGATTTAGTGATACTATTACTATATTGGGACGTCCATGATTTACTGACCCTTTCCATTTTAGGTAGTAGGCCCATTTTAACACTTCAATACAATTAAAAATATTATATGAGCACACAAACCCACTTTAATACTTTAATAATTTAATTTATTAATACATCCTCAAAACAAATTAAACTCTATGTCCCAAAATTTTGGGTTTCTAAATAATGGACGGAGGGAGTAAACATAACCATTACATTTCGACATTAAACAAAAATACAAAAAACCCCAGATTTTTTTTTAAATTCACCTTTTGGCAAAAAATCGTAAACACACAAATACAAATGTGTTTGAAGATAAATAATAAAATTAAAGTTAGAACGCTTTAAACTATATAATGTTGAAGAAGAATATGACGAAAACTTATATAATTATTGACTAGAAACACAACCACCGCTGGAAAATGCAACGTCCACCGTCGAAAAACACCTCTGCCACCCTCACAGACCATCCAACACATTTTTTAATAGAGCGATATGGAATAGTAAAAATATTTTCTAAGAATGTTAAATGTAAATTATAAATTGTCAAAGATATTATGAAACAGAAAAGGGAAAAATAATTTATAAATAAAAAAATAATAAAACAAAAGATGTAAGGGTAAATATGTCATTAGATAATAAAAGTGGTTAAAAAATTTAAATATTTTTTTATTGATGGATAAATTTACATTTATTTTATTAAAATAGTTATTTATTGGTATTTTCTCATATATTTATGCTATCTTGATCAATAAGATAATCTATTTTTAAAGGAAATAATCAACAATTTAAACATGAATAATCAAGCTATCTCTTAATTACGAGTAATATTTTTGAATATTATTAACAATATTTAGGAACCAAACCGCAAATTCTAATGATTCCTCTGCCGATTCCTAACCACTGGTCTGGCTCCAATTACAGAACCAGCCGAATCCGGTCCTTTCGGCCTGCTCAAGTGGCAACGGATCATATTGAAAATAAGAGCCACGGCCCTTTAGAAAATACAGGAAAAGAAAAAAAAAAGGAAGGACAAAAAAAAGAGGCACGTGGGCTTGAAACCCCAGGCCCATTTTCAGCAGAAACTGAACGCGTTATATTCCTCTCTTTAGCCAAATTGCAATTAGAGTTTTGGCAACTCCAGATAACCTACCGCGGCGACCTCACCATCATTTTGCAGCCATGGTTCTCAAGTAAGACTTTCCTTCTCTCTCTCTTGTGGATGCCTTGCGTAATCTCTCCGTGATTTTGTTATTTTGGTTCTGCACATTGTTTTTCATTCTTAAACGCTTAGCAATGTTGCATCACTGTATCAAATATTGCGTCTGGAACTTGTTGAAGCTGTACATATTTACGGGGATTTTTTTTTCGTTCGGCTGTTATCTGCATTTCGGACGGAATGTAGATTCATAGTTTCTATGAGCGACATATTTCATTTTTTATTTGTATGGTTTATCTCCCTGCTAGAGAATTTAGGTATAATTTTCACGGTCTGGGTTTGTTTGTTCTATCCAGCTGCATCATTAGTTAGATTATTCTGTAAAATTTTATTTTGTTGAGAAATTACTCGATAATGGAATATATATATCACTGAATTTGTGTAATTTTCCAATTTTGTTTGTAATGTCGGGTAATTATTGGATTCCAGATGTGCAGATGCTATTGCTTTATACCGTATGTATATCATTCTTTTTTTTTAAAAAAAAAAATATATTAATTTACTATGGATCTTGATTATCAGGACTGAGCTTTGCCGTTTTAGTGGTGCCAAGATCTACCCTGGAAGGGGCATTAGTTTAGTCGATCAGACTCTCAGGTACAACATTTCGTTTCTGCTTGTCATTTGCTTCAGCTCTTCACCTCTCTTTGCCTTATCAAGGTTTAAGAAACAGGAGTTTTTGCTATTTTTAGGTTTTCCTCTTTGTTAACTCGAAACTAACTACTAGAATTATGGCCTAAAACTACATTAAGTTTATGACACTTCGAACAAAATGCCTTGACAAGTGTCCAATTGATACATTGGCCTATAACTACATCTTACGTGCTCACTCACATGACATTTTGTATGAATGTCACAATACACCATGTTTCCTGGCACGTACTGATATGCTTATATTTCTAAAGAACATATATATGCGTGACCTTTTTCTGAGTGGTAAAGAGAACCAAAATTTCTTTAACTAAAGATTAACCATTTTAAAAGAATAAAATAATTTTTTTTTGTCAGCTCCTTTAATTATTAAATTAATAATTAAGGTGATACAATTTATTTAGAGAAACAACATGCATATGTTAGAAAGTAAATCATACAGTATATTTTTGTATAGGTAGACACGTGGATAAAAGTTGATATAGTAATATTGATCTAAAATAAAATAAAGCGTAAAACATAGTTCAATAAATTATTAAAATTGTTGGAAAAGTAGAACTTGCCGGGCGTACAATACAATCGAAGATTACAAGTGAAATAAGAAAAAACTACGAACAAAGTGAAATTTGAAGTCGAGTCGAGGAAACCCTCTTTCCGCAAGACGAATTACGCCCCGAGTGCTCGCGGATTTGGCGCTTCGTCCCCAAAGATAAAACGACTTCTCGTCTTCTTAGTAGCAGCACCACAAACTAAGAAGCTCCGGCGAACTGGAAATAAAAGGCGAAGGAACTGAGCTCAAAAACTGAATGCAGTAGAAGAGAGGATGCAAAATGCTTTGAGTTGTGTGTCCTAGAATGGCCTGCAGAGCCTTCTATTTATAGGCTGCTCATTCAGGAGGGACATCAATGCCATAAAGGCATTAACAGCCACTAAGGTAGTGGGTTAGTGGTGGAGTGGAAGAGGCTGACTGTTCAGCTGAAGAGACACTTTCCAGAGTCTTCTTCCGGATGGGCCACGAATTGGGCTGGACGGGTAGGCCTCATTAGAATTGGGCTGGGCAATTGGGCTTCCACATGGCCCAAAATACTATATATTTTGTGGTCCAAAAAATATAGTACACAAGACCCCAAGCCCAAGCCCAAGCCAAAGGCCCAAAGGACCACCCAAAGGACCAATTGCCAAGATCCAAGTCCACGAGCCCGAGCCCGAGCCCGAGCCCGAGCCCGAGCCAGAGCCGTCCGTGCCGTCCGGCACGGACGGCGGGGCCGGATCGCGTGTGTGCTCACGCGAGAGCCCAACCACACACTTATCCACTTACTTGGCCCACTTGTTATTAAGCCCACATGTTTAAACACTTTTAAACAGCACACCACATTAATATTTAATCAATGTGGTATAACTTACACTTCATTAACTAATGAAGTAACTCTCCACCAAACTTTGAACATTTATATCTCACTCACCGGAAATCGGTTTTGAGCCTATAAATATACCACGCTCATCTACTCCGCGAGTAGAACAATAATCTAATATTTAATTTATGTAATAAATTAAATATTTGTTATTATTTATTTGGTCAAAAACCAAATTTCCAACAATCCCCCACATGAGTGAGATAGCCATATGCAAATGTATGCAAATGCAAGAGCTCAGTCCTCACGAGGTATAAAAGTATTAGGATAGGTAGTTTGTGGCTTTGAACCTTCCATAGTCAACACCATCGAGTACACAGGCGGCATAGTAGCGCAATGCTTTGAACTATCCCTCCATGGCGTGCACCGAGACAACGATGTTAACGCTTATACACCTCAACCTCATCCGTTCTCACGTTTTGTGTCCATTTCGGCCTTGAACACCCCTTTGGATTCATAAGTGTATCTAACGAAGCGGCCTCACTTCACACTTACATAGGTGATTCTTTACCGAGTATCTTGCCATACTCAACCTCCTCGAAGTATTTAGGAATCATTAAAAGTCATAGACTTAACCTCACCACTAGGCAAGCTTTCAGCACTCAAACGCTTTCTAAGGAATAGATAAATGTGAGTGTTTTCACACGAACTTTCATAGCTTAGTTTTCCCTTTGAACCAAGTTCTTGGGATTTCCAATCATCATGGTTGGGTTACCACTATGATAGTTCTTAATTTGTGGATTTTACTCCCATTCCCTCTAGCAACTTATTTATTTGATCACGGTTTAACCCTTTGGTTAGTGGATCCGCTAGATTATCCAACGACTTTACATAGTCGATTGAGATAATCCCAGTTGTGATCAAATGTCTCACGGTATTATGTCGTCGACGAATATGTCGAGACTTACCATTATACAAACCACTTTTTGCCCTACCAATAGCCGCTTGGCTATCACAGTGAATCATCACCGGAGGCAATGGTTTTCTCCCAACATGGTATGTCCTCAAGAAAGTTTCTTAGCCATTCGGCTTGTTCACCAGCTATATCTAAAGCTATGAATTCGGACTCCATGGTGGATCGGGCTATACACGTCTGTTTTGTGGATCTCCACGTAACAGCTCCACCCCCAATAGTAAACACATACCCACTTGTAGAAAGTGAATCTTTCGTGTCCGAAATCCAATTCGCATCACAGTACCCTTCAAGTACCGGGGGGTATCTCAAAAAATGTAGCCCATGACTTTGAGTATACTTCAAGTATCTCAAAACTCGTACAAGAGCTCTCCAATGCTCTTTGCTTGGATTGCTCGTGTAACGACTCAATTTGTTAACGGCACATGCTATGTCGGGTCTAGTGCAATTTGTAAGATACATTAAACACCCTATGACACGAGCATAGTCTTCTTGAGCAACCGACTCACCTCGATTCTTGCTCAAATGAACATTAAGTTCAATAGGAGTTTTAGCGGGCACGCTATCAAAAGCGTTAAACTTCTTGAGCACTTTCTCAACATAGTGAGATTGTGACAAGACAATCCCATCGGATTTCCTTAGTATTTTCATACCAAGAATAACATCCGCTAAACCCAAGTCTTTCATGTCAAAGTTCCTCTTTAACATGTTTTTCGTTTCGTTAATTACACGGATATTGCTACCCATAATTAACATGTCATCTACATAAAGACACACAATAACATATCCGTTATTTGTGTTCTTAATGTAAACACATTTGTCACATTCGTTTATTTTAAAACCATTTGATAGCATCACACTATCAAATTTCAAGTGCCATTGAAGTGGCGCTTGCTTCAATCCATAAAGGGACTTAACCAGTTTGCAAACCTTCTTCTCTTTACCAGGTTCTACAAATCCTTCTGGTTGTTCCATATAGATTTCCTCATCTAAATCTCCATAGAGGAAAGCAGTTTTCACATCCATTTGATGTATCTCGAGATTGTGCAATGCAGCAATTGCGAGAAGCACCCGAATGGATGTAATCCTTGTTACAGGAGCATAGGTATCGAAATAATCGTACCCTTCTTTCTGCTTAAACCCTTTGACAACCAAACGGGCCTTGTACTTGTCAATTGATCCATCGGCTTTGTATTTCCTTTTAAGGATCCATTTGCACCCCAAGGGTTTACACCCTTCGGGCAAATCAACCAACTCCCAAGTGTGGTTTTGCCTAATGGACTCAATTTCACTTTGTACCGCTTCTCTCCAAAGCGGACTGTCCGATCTAGAAAAAGCTTCTTTGATCGTCGTAGGTTCTTGATCCAACATGAACACTACATAATCCGGACCAAATTGCTTTGGTTTCCGAACTCTACTACCACGTCTCAGTTCACTATCTTCCGGATTAGACCTTTGTCGTTTGCGTGACTTAGGTTCTTCATCCTCGGATTTAGAACTCGTGGCTTCACCTTCAATTCTATTGCTAGAATTGGTTTCTACATTACCCTTGTCTTTACAAGGATATATGTGTTCAAAGAATATTGCATTCCTTGACTCGATCGTTGTACCCACAGTCATGTCGGGTACTTCCGACTTGTGGATAACAAAGCGATAGGCGCTGCTGTTATGTGCATACCCAATAAAGATACAATCAACCGTTTTAGGGCCAATTGTAACTTGTTTAGGTAGAGGCACTTCAACCTTCGCCAAACACCCCCACACTTTAAGGTATTTGTACGACGATTTCCAACCTTTCCATAACTCATAAGGAGTAACATCTTTACCTTTGAGTGGAATCTTATTTAATATATAGTTGGCTGTCAAGACAGCTTCCCCCCACATATTTTGGGGCAACCCTGAACTAATCAACAAAGCATTCATCATCTCCTTAAGAGTTCGATTTTTACGTTCAGCAACGCCATTTGATTGAGGTGAGTATGGAGCCGTCGTTTGATGAATTATACCACTTTTGTTGCATAATTCCTCAAACGGAGCGACATATTCGCCACCTCTGTCACTTCGAACACTCTTAATTCGACTACTTAGTTGATTTTCGGCTTCATTCTTGAAGTGTTTGAACGCTTCAATAGCCTCATCTTTACCTCTTAAAAGATAAAGATAACAATATCTCGTGCAATCATCGATGAACGTGATAAAGTACTTCTTACCACCACGAGTTTGCACATACTTTAAATCACACACATCGGTGTGAATTAAATCAAGGGGTTTCGTGCTCCGCTCAACCGAATGAAACGGTGGTTTTGTCATTTTTGCCTCAACACAAACTTCACATTTGTTTTGAGTGTTAACTTCATTTAACTTTAGTAAATCTAAATTTACTAATCGTTTTATAGCATTTAGATTAACATGTCCTAATCTACAATGCCATAAATTAGAGCACTCAACAATGTAAGAGGAAGTAGTAGCATTTTCATTACTCTCAATAGATTTTGGTACATGGCGTATAGCCAATACATTCAACCTAAAGAGACCATCAGAGAGGTAACCCTTTCCAAGAAAAGTACCACTCTTTGACAAAATAAACTTGTCAGACTCAAAAACTAGTCTAAACCCCTTATTAACTAGAATAGAGCCCGAGACCAAGTTCTTTCGGATGTCGGGAACATACAGCACGTTCTTCAAAGTTAGAGAATTCCCGGATGTAAGCTTTAGCACCACATCTCCAACTCCGACAACCACGGACGAAGCTTGGTTCCCCATGTTGAGCTTCCTCCCCTCAACAACTTGATAGGTAACAAACTTGTTCCTATCGGCACACACGTGCGCAGTAGCGCCAGTGTCGATGAACCAGCCTCCCGGCTTTTCGACTTGGTTGACCTCCTCGGTGACCACAGCCGTAAAGTCTTCTTTCACCCACTCGCCATCTTTTTCGGCGACGTTGGCAGCATGTTTCTTCTTCTTCTTGTTCTTGGGCTTCTTGCAGTCCTTCGCAGTATGCCCATGCTTGCCACAATTGTAGCAATCACCATCAAACTTCTTCGATGGTCCCTTCGCCTTGCCTTTGTCTTTGGCATTTAGGCGATCACGCTTGTTGGAGGGACCACCCTTCTCCATCAAATTCACCTTGGCATCAGACGGTGCTTTCGGTTTGTCTTGATCGCGCACATCAGACTCGATGCGTAGCTTCACAATCAAGTCTTCAAGAGTCATCTCCTTTCGCTTGTGCTTAAGGTAGCTCTTGAAGTCCTTCCAATGAGGGGGCAACTTCTCGATCAATGTTGCAACCACGAACGCGTCCGGAAGGACCATCCCCTCAGCATGGACGTCATGTACAATGAGTTGGAACTCTTGTACTTGCTCCATCATTGGTCGAGAATCCACCATCTTGTAATCCAAGTATCGTGCTACCACGAACTTCTTCGTACCCGCATCATCGCTACGGTACTTCTTGTCTAACGCCTCCCAAATTCCTTTGGAGGTGTTGACACCGGAGTACACATTGTACAAGCCATCATCCAAGGCATTTAGGATGAAATTCTTGCACAAGTAGTCTCCATTTCGCCAATTGTCGTAGAAGGCTCGAACATGGAAGTTGGCCTCCTCCGCACTTGGTACAGGTGGTTCATCTTCCGTTAGGAAGTTCGCCACCCCCAATGTTGTTAAATAAAACAACATCTTTTGTTGCCACCTTTTGAAGTCGGCTCCTCCGAACTTCGGCGGTTTCTCGGCGGGTGGCATCACCCTTGGTGCCGAGCTCGCTCCCATCAGGGAGCCACTTGGGTTAGGCCCATAGGCCGCCCCCACAGTTGAGCCCATGAAAGGTGCTCCAACAGTTCCACTAAAAGTGGAACCCACGGTGCCGCTTGAAGCAGAACCACCGCTTGACAGAAATGGGTTATTGAAAGCCCACGAACTTGAAGGCATGGTCGAACCTCCGGTGTTTGAATTCATTGCAGATGCTGTTGTAAAGCTTGGCAATGAAGTAGTCATTGTTGACGGAACAGTGGCGGACATGGTGGATGGCAATGTTGAAGCTCCAATGGACGAGTCGGTGGAAGCGGCAGCACTTGTCATCTTCGAATAGGTGATTGAACTTCAAACTCCTTGGAACGGCAAGTAATAATTCGTCTTGCGTTTGTTGGAAAAGTAGAACTTGCCGGGCGTACAATACAATCGAAGATTACAAGTGAAATAAGAAAAAACTACGAACAAAGTGAAATTTGAAGTCGAGTCGAGGAAACCCTCTTTCCGCAAGACGAATTACGCCCCGAGTGCTCGCGGATTTGGCGCTTCGTCCCCAAAGATAAAACGACTTCTCGTCTTCTTAGTAGCAGCACCACAAACTAAGAAGCTCCGGCGAACTGGAAATAAAAGGCGAAGGAACTGAGCTCAAAAACTGAATGCAGTAGAAGAGAGGATGCAAAATGCTTTGAGTTGTGTGTCCTAGAATGGCCTGCAGAGCCTTCTATTTATAGGCTGCTCATTCAGGAGGGACATCAATGCCATAAAGGCATTAACAGCCACTAAGGTAGTGGGTTAGTGGTGGAGTGGAAGAGGCTGACTGTTCAGCTGAAGAGACACTTTCCAGAGTCTTCTTCCGGATGGGCCACGAATTGGGCTGGACGGGTAGGCCTCATTAGAATTGGGCTGGGCAATTGGGCTTCCACATGGCCCAAAATACTATATATTTTGTGGTCCAAAAAATATAGTACACAAGACCCCAAGCCCAAGCCCAAGCCAAAGGCCCAAAGGACCACCCAAAGGACCAATTGCCAAGATCCAAGTCCACGAGCCCGAGCCCGAGCCCGAGCCCGAGCCCGAGCCAGAGCCGTCCGTGCCGTCCGGCACGGACGGCGGGGCCGGATCGCGTGTGTGCTCACGCGAGAGCCCAACCACACACTTATCCACTTACTTGGCCCACTTGTTATTAAGCCCACATGTTTAAACACTTTTAAACAGCACACCACATTAATATTTAATCAATGTGGTATAACTTACACTTCATTAACTAATGAAGTAACTCTCCACCAAACTTTGAACATTTATATCTCACTCACCGGAAATCGGTTTTGAGCCTATAAATATACCACGCTCATCTACTCCGCGAGTAGAACAATAATCTAATATTTAATTTATGTAATAAATTAAATATTTGTTATTATTTATTTGGTCAAAAACCAAATTTCCAACAAAAATTTGCAAGTATTATTAAATAATATTCCATTAGTTAATTTTGAAGACATAACTAATAAGACGAATATATATATTGTAGTTTATGAAAAGACATAAATCATTATCTAAAATATTAGCAGCACAAAAAATCAAATTATAGTTTCCTCAAATATTAGAATAAAAATCAAGAGCCAATATTCCCTCCATTCTTATTTTCGTGCTGAAAAACTTAAATTTTTTTTTTTGTTGAAAAAACTGGCCACTCCTCCACATATCATGTCTTTCTCCACTCCCAGGCTCCCAGCGACTAAATCCCTACCAGATGAAGAAAAAATCACCATCCTTACCGGGTGAAGAGAACAAGAAAAGGAGCAATTTGAGAAAATGGGCTTTATGCTTCAGATCCTAGAAGCCTCAATTTCATTTCAAGGTCAGTACTCTTGCATACCACGAATTATATCAAACTGATAATACTTTTCTTAATGTAGAATGTAGATATTTGTTTGCTGGGGTTGGTAATTTTGATTTGAGGATGAAGACAAATTGCATACCAAGGGACTCAAGTATGTTTTCTTAATGTTCTGTTGATTTTCTTTTCTTGAACTACAGTCGGGTTCTTCATCGATTAATTAACTCATGCAACAAGTTTTTTATAGAATCCAGGCTTGGAGCTTGATTTATCTCTGGAAGAGTGTTGATGAATGAAAATATTATCAATTTAAACAGGTACGCCCCCGAATTATTTTCATTTAAATCCTCTTGCTTTATTGCTCATTTTGAATACAATATTTGTCTATCCCACTGAACGGTCTAATAGTAGCTAAAAGAACCAGTACTAACTTATGGTATGCACATAAAAGTTAAGGGGTTGATAGAGTAGATTTCACTACCTACTGTTATTGTGCTATGATTCAAGATTTGGTAATCATACTCTAAATTTAATAGTGGGGTAATGTGCAAAGTATAGTGATAAATTGACAAAATAAGGAAATTAATCAACTAAGGAAATAAGGGGTTGAATCGGTGCTTATATTAAATTGATATGAGCAAGTCTTTTGCTTATTTTCTTGAATTGGTTTATTTTATTATTCCAGTTTTCTCATGAGTTTATTCTAACGTACATTTTTCATTTCTTGTTTTTATGTCATGTGCAGGTAAAACACCAAATTGAGAATTTGATAGAATTATCTTATGTAGAATTGGCACTCATGCATTGAATATAATCCTAGTGGATTGTAAATGTTGTACCATTTGATACTAAAAATAGGATTGTTCTTGTTAGAATTATTCATTTTGTGTATAATACTTAAGTTGGATGATTGATAATAGTTTAGTACGTATTTCTTACTTCTATATTTGTTTTATAATTATTGTATTGTCAAAATTAGGTATAAACAAAGTATGAATGTTATATTAATGTAAGAATCCTAATAAAAGATCTGGAAGTGAAAAATATAAATATTAATACTTAAAGGACCAAAAATGTAAATATAAATTTCTGGAAGGATGAAAACATAATTATATAAATTATAAGGAGGTATTTCGTGAATAACATTTCAAGACACTTTTGCATGCCTCTACATCTTACATGTGAAGACACTTTTAAGTGTGATAAAAACACATTTATCGTGGAGTTTATACCTATTGTTACACTGAAGAACGGGGCAATTCTCTCAAATGCCACTATAGTTAAAGTGCCACGATAACATATTTCTCGTGGCATTTTTAAATGACATAACAAGCAGATTTTCTTGTAGTGATGCAAGAGGTACTTCCACAATCGCCTGAGGCCGGCTAAGCTTACTTGGACCGCTATGTACCGTAAACAACACAAGAAGGTGAATTACTTTACTTGACTACATTGTCATTTTCTTTTTCTTTTTTTTTCTTTTTTTCTTTTTTTACCATTCAGTGCATTGGATATGATAGTAGTTACTAAATGGGATTTTTCATTGGCATAGGACGTAGCTGCTGAAGCTGTGAAGAAGAGGCGACGTACCAACAAGAAGCCCTACTCTAGGTCCATTGTCAGTGCTACTTTAGAAGTCATTCAGAAGAAGAAATCCGAGAAGCCAGAGGTCCGTGATGCTGCACGTGAAGCTGCCCTACGGTATGAGAAGCAATAGAAATTTTGGACTTTGTTAGTTCAAATAATCACTTCTTACTTTTTCTACTGAGTAAATATTAGAATGGGGTATAGAATGCAATGAAAGTGGTTGATGATGAAACTTTTTGTAACAGTGAAATTAAGGAGAGGATCAAGAAGACTACAGATGAGAAGAAGGCGAAGAAGGCAGAAGTCATGTCGAAGTAAAAGACGGGCAAGGCCAACGTACCCAAGGGTGCTGCACCCAAGGGTCCCAAGATTGGAGGTGGCGGTGGCAAGCGTTAAATGTATTTGCAAAGACACATTGTGTAAGGTACTCAAATGGTTATAATTTGTGATGATATTGGTTTTGAGCTACTAAAGTATTATGTCCTTGAACATTACCATTTAAGGTTTATTTGAGTCTGTTTCATTAGATATAGCAAGGTATATTTGAGTCTGTTTCATTAGATATAGCATACGTTTTTTGAAGTTTGGTTGCACATTTTATCTGACTGAGTTGTTTGAAAGGGAGTAAAATTTTAAAATTTATTCAATTTCTTGTACCCAGTTGAAAGTAACATATGTGCGAGTAAAACTCACTATTCATGCTTGTAATTGTGTTCCTTTTGGGGCTAAAAAACCGTAATTGAAACAATTTTGTTGATTGGGAATTTTTCAGATCATTGTAGTCTTATAAATCTGTCATGCCTTCCAAAATTGTTCAATTGGTTGAGACAAGTTATTGTTTTAATTTTTAAACAATATTATGTTTATATGTTGTGCTCCTTAATTTTTTTAAAATGGTTATTTATTGCTATTTTCTCATATATTTATGCTATCTTGATCAATAAGATAATCTATTTTTAAAGGAAATAATCAACAATTTAAACATGAATAATCAAGCTATCTCTTAATTACGAGTAATATTTTTGAATATTATTAACAATATTTAGGAACCAAACCGCAAATTCTAATGATTCCTCTGCCGATTCCTAACCACTGGTCTGGCTCCAATTACAGAACCAGCCGAATCCGGTCCTTTCGGCCTGCTCAAGTGGCAACGGATCATATTGAAAATAAGAGCCACGGCCCTTTAGAAAATACAGGAAAAGAAAAAAAAAGGAATGACAAAAAAAGAGGCACGTGGGCTTGAAACCATAGGCCCATTTTCAGCAGAAACTGAACGCGTTATATTCCTCTCTTTAGCCAAATTGCAATTAGGGTTTTGGTAACTCCAGATAACCTACCGCGGCGACCTCACCATCATTTTGCAGCCATGGTTCTCAAGTAAGACTTTCCTTCTCTCTCTCTTGTGGATGCCTTGCGTAATCTCTCCGTGATTTTGTTATTTTGATTCTGCACATTGTTTTTCATTCTTAAACGCTTAGCAATGTTGCATCACTGTATCAAATATTGCGTCTAGAACTTGTTGAAACTGTACATATTTACGGGGATTTTTTTTTTTTGTTCGGCTGTTATCTGCATTTCGGACGGAATGTAGATTCATAGTTTCTATGAGCGACATATTTCATTTTTTATTTGTATTGTTTATCTCCCTGCTAGAGAATTTAGGTATAATTTTCACGGTCTGAGTTTGTTTGTTCTATCCTGCTGCATCATTAGTTAGATTATTCTGTAAACTTTTATTTTGTTGAGAAATTACTCGATGATGGAATATATATCACTGAATTTGTGTAATTTTCCAATTTTGTTTGTAATGTCGGGTAATTATCGGATTCCAGATGTGCAGATGCTGTTACTTTATACTGTATCTGTATCATTCTGTTTTTTTTAAATATTAATTTACTATGGATCTTGATTATCAGGACTGAGCTTTGCCGTTTTAGTGGTGCCAAGATCTACCCTGGAAGGGGCATTAGGTTTATTCGATCAGACTCTCAGGTACAACATTTCGTTTATGCTTGTCATTTGCTTCAGCTCTTCACCTCTCTTTGCCTTATCAAGGTTTAAGAAACAAGAGTTTCTGCTATTTTTAGATTTTCCTCTTTGTTAACTCGAAATGCAAGAGGTACTTCCACAATCGCCTGAGGCCGGCAAAGCTTACTTGGACCGCTATATACTGTAAACAACACAAGAAGGTGAATTACTTTACTTGATTACGTTGTCATTTTTTTTATTACCGTTCAGTGCATTGGATATGATAGTAGTTACTAAATGGGATTTTTCAATGACGTAGGACGTAGCTGCTGAAGCTGTGAAGAAGAGGCGACGTACCAATAAGAAGCCCTACTCTAAGTCCATTGTCGGAGCTACTTTAGAAGTCATTCAGAAGAAGAGATCCGAGAAGCCAGAGGTCCGTGATGCTGCACGTGAAGCTGCCCTACGGTATGAGAAGCAATAGAAATTTTGGACTTTGTTAGTTCAAATAATCACTTCTTACTTTTTCTACTGAGTAAATATTAGAATGGGGTATAGAATGCAATGAAAGTGGTTGATGATGAAACTTTTTGTAACATTGAAATGAAGGAGAGGATCAAGAAGACTAAAGATGAGAAGAAGGCGAAGAAGGCAGAAGTCATGTCGAAGTAAAAGACGGGCAAGGCCAACGTACCCAAGGGTGCTGCACCCAAGGGTCCCAAGATTGGAGGTGGCAGTGGCAAGCGTTAAATTTATTTGCAGAGACACATTGTGTAAGGTACACAAATGGTGCTCAAATGGTTATAATTTTGTGTAAGGTACTCAAATGGTTATAATTTGTGATGATATTGGTTTTGAGCTACTAAAGTATTATGTTCTTGAACATTACCATTTAAGGTTTATTTGAGTCTGTTTCATTAGATATAGCAAGGTTTATTTGAGTCTGTTTCATTAGATATAGCATACGTTTTTTGAAGTTTGGTTGCACATTTTATCTGACTGAGTTGTTTGAAAGGGAGTAAAATTTTAAAATTTATTCAATTTCTTGTACCCAGTTGAAAGTAACATATGTGCGAGTAAAACTCACTATTCATGCTTGTAATTGTGTTCCTTTTGGGGCTAAAAAACCGTAATTTAAACAATTTTGTTTATTGGGAATTTTTGAGATCATTGTAGTCTTATACATCTGTCATGCCTTCCAAAATTGTTCAATTAGTTGAGACAAGTTATTGTTTTAATTTTTAAACAATATTATGTTTATATGTTGTGCTCCTTAATTTTATTAAAATGGTTATTTATTGCTATTTTCTCATATATTTATGCTATCTTGATCAATAAGATAATCTATTTTTAAGGAAATAATCAACAATTTAAACATGAATAATCAAGCTATCTCTTAATTACGAGTAATATTTTTGAATATTATTAACAATATTTAGGAACCAAACCGCAAATTCTAATGATTCCTCTGCCGATTCCTAACCACTGGTCTGGCTCCAATTACAGAACCAGCCGAATCCGGTCCTTTCGGCCTGCTCAAGTGGCAACGGATCATATTGAAAATAAGAGCCACGGCCCTTTAGAAAATACAGGAAAAGAAAAAAAAAGGAATGACAAAAAAAAGAGGCACGTGGGCTTGAAACCATAGGCCCATTTTCAGCAGAAACTGAACGCGTTATATTCCTCTCTTTAGCCAAATTGCAATTAGGGTTTTGGTAACTCCAGATAACCTACCGCGGCGACCTCACCATCATTTTGCAGCCATGGTTCTCAAGTAAGACTTTCCTTCTCTCTCTCTTGTGGATGCCTTGCGTAATCTCTCCGTGATTTTGTTATTTTGATTCTGCACATTGTTTTTCATTCTTAAACGCTTAGCAATGTTGCATCACTGTATCAAATATTGCGTCTAGAACTTGTTGAAACTGTACATATTTACGGGGATTTTTTTTTTTGTTCGGCTGTTATCTGCATTTCGGACGGAATGTAGATTCATAGTTTCTATGAGCGACATATTTCATTTTTTATTTGTATTGTTTATCTCCCTGCTAGAGAATTTAGGTATAATTTTCACGGTCTGAGTTTGTTTGTTCTATCCTGCTGCATCATTAGTTAGATTATTCTGTAAACTTTTATTTTGTTGAGAAATTACTCGATGATGGAATATATATCACTGAATTTGTGTAATTTTCCAATTTTGTTTGTAATGTCGGGTAATTATCGGATTCCAGATGTGCAGATGCTGTTACTTTATACTGTATCTGTATCATTCTGTTTTTTTTAAATATTAATTTACTATGGATCTTGATTATCGGGACTGAGCTTTGCCGTTTAGTGGTGCCAAGATCTACCCTGGAAGGGGCATTAGGTTTATTCGATCAGACTCTCAGGTACAACATTTCGTTTATGCTTGTCATTTGCTTCAGCTCTTCACCTCTCTTTGCCTTATCAAGGTTTAAGAAACAAGAGTTTCTGCTATTTTTAGATTTTCCTCTTTGTTAACTCGAAATGCAAGAGGTACTTCCACAATCGCCTGAGGCCGGCAAAGCTTACTTGGACCGCTATATACTGTAAACAACACAAGAAGGTGAATTACTTTACTTGATTACGTTGTCATTTTTTTTATTACCGTTCAGTGCATTGGATATGATAGTAGTTACTAAATGGGATTTTTCAATGACGTAGGACGTAGCTGCTGAAGCTGTGAAGAAGAGGCGACGTACCAATAAGAAGCCCTACTCTAAGTCCATTGTCGGAGCTACTTTAGAAGTCATTCAGAAGAAGAGATCCGAGAAGCCAGAGGTCCGTGATGCTGCACGTGAAGCTGCCCTACGGTATGAGAAGCAATAGAAATTTTGGACTTTGTTAGTTCAAATAATCACTTCTTACTTTTTCTACTGAGTAAATATTAGAATGGGGTATAGAATGCAATGAAAGTGGTTGATGATGAAACTTTTTGTAACATTGAAATGAAGGAGAGGATCAAGAAGACTAAAGATGAGAAGAAGGCGAAGAAGGCAGAAGTCATGTCGAAGTAAAAGACGGGCAAGGCCAACGTACCCAAGGGTGCTGCACCCAAGGGTCCCAAGATTGGAGGTGGCAGTGGCAAGCGTTAAATTTATTTGCAGAGACACATTGTGTAAGGTACACAAATGGTGCTCAAATGGTTATAATTTTGTGTAAGGTACTCAAATGGTTATAATTTGTGATGATATTGGTTTTGAGCTACTAAAGTATTATGTTCTTGAACATTACCATTTAAGGTTTATTTGAGTCTGTTTCATTAGATATAGCAAGGTTTATTTGAGTCTGTTTCATTAGATATAGCATACGTTTTTGAAGTTTGGTTGCACATTTTATCTGACTGAGTTGTTTGAAAGGGAGTAAAATTTTAAAATTTATTCAATTTCTTGTACCCAGTTGAAAGTAACATATGTGCGAGTAAAACTCACTATTCATGCTTGTAATTGTGTTCCTTTTGGGGCTAAAAAACCGTAATTTAAACAATTTTGTTTATTGGGAATTTTGAGATCATTGTAGTCTTATACATCTGTCATGCCTTCCAAAATTGTTCAATTAGTTGAGACAAGTTATTGTTTTAATTTTTAAACAATATTATGTTTATATGTTGTGCTCCTTAATTTTATTAAAATGGTTATTTATTGCTATTTTCTCATATATTTATGCTATCTTGATCAATAAGATAATCTATTTTTAAGGAAATAATCAACAATTTAAACATGAATAATCAAGCTATCTCTTAATTACGAGTAATATTTTTGAATATTATTAACAATATTTAGGAACCAAACCGCAAATTCTAATGATTCCTCTGCCGATTCCTAACCACTGGTCTGGCTCCAATTACAGAACCAGCCGAATCCGGTCCTTTCGGCCTGCTCAAGTGGCAACGGATCATATTGAAAATAAGAGCCACGGCCCTTTAGAAAATACAGGAAAAGAAAAAAAAAAGGAAGGACAAAAAAAAGAGGCACGTGGGCTTGAAACCATAGGCCCATTTTCAGCAGAAACTGAACGCGTTATATTCCTCTCTTTAGCCAAACTGCAATTAGGGTTTTGGCAACTCCAGATAACCTACCGCGGCGACGTCACCATCATTTTGCAGCCATGGTTCTCAAGTAAGACTTTCCTTCTCTCTCTCTTGTGGATGCCTTGCGTAATCTCTCCGTGATTTTGTTATTTTGGTTCTGCACATTGTTTTTCATTCTTAAACGCTTAGCAATGTTGCATCACTGTATCAAATATTGCGTCTAGAACTTGTTGAAACTGTACATATTTACGGGGATTTCTTTTTTTGTTCGGCTGTTATCTGCATTTCGGATGGAATGTAGATTCATAGTTTCTATGAGCGACATATTTCATTTTTTATTTGTATTGTTTATCTCCCTGCTAGAGAATTTAGGTATAAATTTCACGGTCTGAGTTTGTTTGTTCTATCCAGCTGCATCATTAGTTAGATTATTCTGTAAACTTTTGTTTTGTTGAGAAATTACTCGATGATGGAATATATATCACTGAATTTGTGTAATTTTCCAATTTTGTTTGTAATGTCGGGTAATTATCGGATTCCAGATGTGCAGATGCTGTTACTTTATACTGTATCTGTATCATTCCGTTTTTTTGTTTAAATATTAATTTACTATGGATCTTGATTAACAGGACTGAGCTTTGCCGTTTTAGTGGTGCCAAGATCTACCCTGGAAGGGGCATTAGGTTTATTCGATCAGACTCTCAGGTACAACATTTCGTTTCTGCTTGTCATTTGCTTCAGCTCTTCACCTCTCTTTGCCTTATCAAGGTTTAAGAAACAAGAGTTTCTGCTATTTTTAGATTTTCCTCTTTGTTAACTCGAAATGCAAGAGGTACTTCCACAATCGCCTGAGGCCGGCAAAGCTTACTTGGACCGCTATGTACCGTAAACAACACAAGAAGGTGAATTACTTTACTTGATTACGTTGTCATTTTGTTTTTACCGTTCAGTGCATTGGATATGATAGTAGTTACTAAATGGGATTTTTCAATGGCGTAGGACGTAGCTGCTGAAGCTGTGAAGAAGAGGCGACGTTCCAACAAGAAGCCCTACTCTAGGTCCATTGTCGGAGCTACTTTAGAAGTCATTCAGAAGAAGAGATCGGAGAAGCCAGAGCTCCGTGATGCTGCACGTGAAGCTGCCCTATGGTATGAGAAACAATAGAAATTTTGGACTTTGTTAGTTCAAATAATCACTTCTTACTTTTTCTACTGAGTAAATATTAGAATGGGGTATAGAACGCAATGAAAGTGGTTGATGATGAAACTTTTTGTAACAGTGAAATTAAGGAGAGGATCAAGAAGACTAAAGATGAGAAGAAGGCGAAGAAGGCAGAAATCATGTCGAAGCAAAAGACGGGCAAGGTCAACGTACCCAAGGGTGCTGCACCCAAGGGTCCCAAGATTGGAGGTGGCAGTGGCAAGCGTTAAATTTATTTGCAGAGACACATTGTGTAAGGTACACAAATGGTGCTCAAATGGTTATAATTTTGTGTAAGGTACTCAAATGGTTATAATTTGTGATGATATTGGTTTTGAGCTACTAAAGTATTCTGTTCTTGAACATTACCATTTAAGGTTTATTTGAGTCTGTTTCATTAGATATAGCAGGGTTTATTTGAGTCTGTTTCATTAGATATAGCATACTTTTTTTGAAGTTTGGTTGCACATTTTATCTGACTGAGTTGTTTGAAAGGGAGTAAAATTTTAAAATTTATTCAATTTCTTGTACCCAGTTGAAAGTAACATATGTGCGAGTAAAACTCACTATTCATGCTTGTAATTGTGTTCCTTTTGGGGCTAAAAAACCGTAATTGAAACAATTTTGTTGATTGGGAATTTTTCAGATCATTGTAGTCTTATAAATCTGTCATGCCTTCCAAAATTGTTCAATTGGTTGAGACAAGTTATTGTTTTAATTTTTAAACAATATTATGTTTATATGTTGTGCTCCTTAATTTTTTTAAAATGGTTATTTATTGCTATTTTCTCATATATTTATGCTATCTTGATCAATAAGATAATCTATTTTTAAAGGAAATAATCAACAATTTAAACATGAATAATCAAGCTATCTCTTAATTACGAGTAATATTTTTGAATATTATTAACAATATTTAGGAACCAAACCGCAAATTCTAATGATTCATTTGCCGATTCCTAACCACTGGTCTGGCTCCAATTAAAGAACCAGCCGAATCCGGTCCTTTTGGCCTGCTTAAGTGGCAACGGATCATATTGAAAATAAGAGCCACGGCCCTTTAGAAAATACAAGAAAAGAAAAAAAAAGGAAGGACAAAAAAAAGAGGCACGTGGGCTTGAAACCATAGGCCCATTTTCAGCAGAAACTGAACGCGTTATATTCCTCTTTTTAGCCAAATTGCAATTAGGGTTTTGGCAACTCCAGATAACCTACCGCGGCGACCTCACTATCATTTTGCAGCCATGGTTCTCAAGTAAGACCTTCCTTCTCTCACTCTTGTGGATGCCTTGCGTAATCTCTCCGTGATTTTGTTATTTTGGTTCTGCACATTGTTTTTCATTCTTAAACGCTTAGCAATGTTACATCACTGTATCAAATATTGCGTCTAGAACTTGTTGAAACTGTACATATTTACAGGGATTTTTTTTTTCGTTCGGCTGTTATCTGCATTTCGGATGGAATGTAGATTCATAGTTTCTATGAGCGACATATTTCATTTTTTATTTGTATTGTTTATCTCCCTGCTAGAGAATTTAGGTATAATTTTCACGGTCTGAGTTTGTTTGTTCTATCCAGCTGCATCATTAGTTAGATTATTCTGTAAACTTTTGTTTTGTTGAGAATTACTCGATAATGGAATATATATTACTGAATTTGTGTAATTTTCCAATTTTGTTTGTAATGTCGGGTAATTATTGGATTCCAGATGTGCAGATGCTGTTACTTTATACTGTATGTGTATCATTCCATTTTTTTTTTAAATATTAATTTACCATGGATCTTGATTATCAGGACTGAGCTTTGCCGTTTTAGTGGTGCCAAGATCTACCCTGAAAGGGGCATAAGGTTTATTCGATCATACTCTCAGGTACAACATTTCGTTTATGCTTGTCATTTGGTTCAGCTCTTCACCTCTCTTTGCCTTATCAAGGTTTAAGAAACAGGAGTTTTTGCTATTTTTAGGTTTTCCTCTTTGTTAACTCAAAATGCAAGAGGTACTTCCACAATCGCCTGAGGCCGGCAAAGCTTACTTGGACCGCTATGTACCGTAAACAACATACGAAGGTGAATTACTTTACTTGATTACATTGTCATTATTATTTTATATTTTTTTATTTTTTTTTACCATTCAGTGCATTGGATATGATAGTAGTTACTAAATGGGATTTTTTATTGGCGTAGGACGTAGCTGCTGAAGCTGTGAAGAAGAGGCGACGTACCAACAAGAAGCCCTACTCTAGGTCCATTGTCGGTGCTACTTTAGAAGTCATTCAGAAGAAGAGATCCGAGAAGCCAGAGGTCCGTGATGCTGCACGTGAAGCTGCCCTACGGTATGAGAAGCAATAGAAATTTTGGACTTTGTTAGTTCAAATAATCAATTCTTACTTTTCTACTGAGTAAATATTAGAATGGGGTATAGAATGCAATGAAAGTGGTTGATGATGAAACTTTTTGTAACAGTGAAATTAAGGAGAGGATCAAGAAGACTAAAGATGAGAAGAAGGCGAAGAAGGCAGAAGTCATGTCGAAGGAAAAGACGGGCAAGGTCAACGTACCCAAGGGTTCTTGTAATATCCCGTCTTTTTCCCGTTAAATTCTACGAGAAAATTTAGGAATTTTATTTAAAACGACTCCTATCGGAGCATATCTTAAATTAGATGCAATATGTGTGCTTATTTTAATTGCATTTTGTAAAATTTAATTTATAATTGTATGTACAACTTGATGTAAAATATATATATATATATATATATATATATATATTAAGGTAATATATGTATGTTTGTACTTGTTAATAGTTGCGATAAGCAACAAATTAGAAAAAAATAGATATATATATATATATATATATATATATATATATATATGTATATATATATATATAGGAAGGTTTGTACCTAAATATGCAGATTACTACTCCAACTTTTGAGAGAGGAAATCGATATATACACATATATTTATATTATCAAATTCAGAGGATAGAAATAACCCACCTCATCTTACCTTTTCTACCACAAAATATAGTAAATAGAAGATTTACCTATTACCTCTCCTCCCCACATTCAATCGACGGCAACACATAGTAGAGAAATACAGAAAGTAAATAGAGAAGGATGGAGGGATAGTCGAGATGTCACGCGAAAATTCAAACCCAGTAGCTGCAGACCATTCGGAAGAAGATTAATGCGAGAAGAGAATAGAAGAAGGAAGAAGAAGAAATCCGTAGAAGAAATAGCATAGCTACCAAAATTCTTGCTAGAAGAAGAAGAAGAACGAAGGAAGAGGAACGAGGGAGGAGATAGCAGAACCTAGTAGAAGACGAAGGAGTTTAGGTCTTCAAAGGTTGTTGTTCTCAACCCGTTTCTGCTCAATTCTTAGAGCTTAATCTAGCATGTTTAAACATGAATTGTAGCAGATAATAATAATGATCTTAGTATGAAAATGAGCTGCTCATTACCTTAGAAATCAGATTAGAAAGAAAGAGTTTAATTTATGTTCGTCGGAGCATGTTTGGGATCGAAACTATAGCAAACGATTTTTAGTTGATATAAAAATTTATACATGATTATTATAAAGCATAAGGTGTCTATTATATATTTTTCCAGATTCAATTAATGCACTGTGAATGTTTTTAAATTTTTAAGAAATATATATGTATTTTCGTTTTAAATATGAAAGATGATTCAAAAATAAGTATTTTCGAAATCTGGAAAGTTTGTATGTATAAAATAGCCTTAGGAACACACGGTAAAAATTTCAGAATTTTTGGAATTTTATTTATATTTTTAAAGTATTATTAAGGGTGTTTTTAGCTAGTGAATAATGAAATAAAATGTTTTTATTCACAGAATAATTTTCAGAAAAATTATTTTACATTATCTAGTGTATAAACAGCTTTGGAATAGATTGATGGTTTGAGAAGAGTGTGATTTTCTTCTTAGAGTTAAGTTGAAATCCTAAGTAGGAAATATTATTATGTTTATGAAATGTTATGGTTTGTTAGGAAGATAAATTATTCTAAGCATGTTTCAGTGTGCATATTATGACTGTGAAATTAGTTTCATGAAAGGATTTAAAATCTTTAAAGTCGAGCCATGGGATTGTTGGCGCCATAAATCAAGAAAATGATTTTCAACATAAGTAGTAAAGTTTTCTAAACCCGGGCATAGCAAATCTAGGATTTAGTCATCTCGTATTTCTTTGGAGTTTAATCTTGGAATACCTTTAAGTTTAGACCTTCTTGTAGGATCTTTTGGAGAAGATCAATAATCACCGGAACCGAGTTGTATTATTTTATCTACGGAATTATTCCATCAAGGTGGGCTTTACTTCCAAACATATTTTGAGTTATGTTATGCTCTGATATTTACAAAATGAAAACTGTTTATCCATAAAATATTTTTGTTCGCTCTACATGTTTAATGCTCTGAAGTTAATCGATCGAGGTTCTTAGTTCAGTCTTAAACACTAACTTTGAACTGTGTATACACCCTGATAGTATTGCGATTGGTTGATCTCTCTCGTGTGCTATCGATGAATGGGACTCTCTGGGTTTCGACCCGAAGTCCAAAATGAATTATGAATGGGACTCTCTGGGTTTCGACCCGAAGTCCAAAATGAATGTTAATGGACCCGACGGTGGCTAGAGGTCCGGGGTCACAGTAAGAGTAACTGTAGAGTGTGACAAATGCGCGCTAAGGAAAATGATGATGTTTTGGACATACTTGGATGTATTTCTTTTACAAAACCTTCCAGGTTATGTCTTATGATAATGGATAAACTGTATTTTGTTTTTGATGAAATGTATATCAAATGCTAAGCCCAATGAGTACAGTAGTACTTAGCCCAAATATTTTCCAAATGTTTTTAGGTTGAGCAAATAGTGCTGACGGGGCAGAGCTGAGGCGAGGGTTCTCCTTTTGTCAATAAGCTTCCGCTAGTTGCTCATCTTTTGTGTTACTCTCGACTTTGTTCCTTGAAGTTGTTATGTCTTTGATAAGAGTTTAGACTCTTTAACATATTTTTATGTATAAAGTCTATCCCTTGTATCTACATTTAAGCCATTTGAACTTTAAACGATCCTTATGCTATGAATGAATGTATATCTT
>CM038112.1:30338371-30596269 GCA_001642375.2 Mentha longifolia
CGGGGCGGGTATCAATATACCCGGCCCCGGCCCGAACCCGCATCGGGTATAGACTCGTATACCCGGCCCCGGCCCCGACCCCAAATTTTGCCCCCCGTCCCCGGCCCATTAGGGGCAGGTACCTGCGGGTACCCGAGCCCGCGGGAAAAATTGCCATCCCTATTAATTAACCATAAGCATAAAATGCCAAACAATTTTATGCCAATGAAAGGAAAATATTATCATAAGCATAAAATATGTTTTTCAGCTAAACATAAAATGCCAAACATAATATTTTATGCGATTAATTTTTACATCTATTAACCATAAGCATAAAATGCCAAACAAGTATGTTTCTTTCTTGAACAGTAGTACTATAATGGAAGGAAAATATTATCCCACCAATATAGAGTAAAATTCTTCATTATAAATAAAGAGGTGGGAAAATGTGGGAAATAAGAAAAAATTTAAAAGGTTATTGCTCTTTTTTCCCTCATTTTCCCATGATAATTTCCCACCAAAGAGAACATGCCCTTATTGTATGGGTTTGGATCACCTACTGTGGGGGTTGTGCACACCAGGGTGCTGTGCCCCCAAACGGTTGCGTTTCACCCTTCAAACAACTTTCTTTTTATTTTTGATGTTTTCTTTTTTAGTTAATATAGTTTACTTGTCTTTTATTTTATATTACTTTTTAATTTATATTTTTTAATAGGTGTTTTTTATTATTACATAAATTGAGTGGATCTTTATTTTTTTATATCAATTTAATTTTTTACCATTCATTTTCTAAGTACTGTACAACTTTAAATTTTTAGTTTTTATGTTAAGATATGTTGAAGAGTACTATTCCATGATTAGAGTTTATAGTGTTTAGTTTTAAATATTAACTGATCAATATATTTAGGATTAAGTAATTTATTAGTATTATTTATACTTATCATTCCTATATCATAATTTTCTAACAAACATAAATCAAGAAAAAGAAAAACTAAAGTTGAAATGTCAATATTGTGCTATAAACTAACACATCACCTCATGCTGTGTTTACCTACACAGCAAGGGATCCTTCCCCTTATTGTATAAGTAATTAAGATAGACTAAACCATCTCCTACTACATGCATGCATGGTCAGGGCCGTTCCTGACCAAAAAGGAGCACTGGGTGAAACTATAAAATAGGCCTTATTATTTTAAAAATCAATGCATGCATCCATATATAAAAGTGCAACATCACCGTTTATTTTCATTATTCAATTTTAAAACATTTTGAGATTGAAAATTTTGGGCGGTGGCAAGCTGGGAAGAAGAAAGAAAAGGATGGAGAGACGCCCTCACACCTGGCGCCGTCGTGCGGGTAAAAAGATGCAAAATAAATAAATCAGAAATGTCCCGATTTTCTAATAGAATGAATTATGACATTATAATAGGCTTGGGCTATAGCAAAAATAATATTTTTGGCATGCACATATAAATATTTTTCTTGTTTAGGGCCCTTTATAGTATTAGGCTGCACATATAATATATATATATATTTTTTTCAAATATTACATATATACTACTCCCTCTGTCCACGATTTCTTGACACTAATATAATATCAAGACGTTCACGATTTCTTAACCCTCTCTATTTTGGGACGCAGGCCCTATAATACACTTTTACACTTTAACTTTTTACACTTTAACATATTAATACAATTAAAAATATTAAATGGACCCACAATTATTCCACTTTAATCTTATTAACACATCATCAAAATACATTAAATACTATGCCTAATATTTTAGTCCAAGAAATCATGGACGAATGTAGTATATAATAATAATAGTTTTGATAATAATAAAAAATAAAAAAATAAAAAAAATTGGGGCCCTGAAATGGGTGGGCCCTGGGCGGTCGCCCACGCTGGCCCACCCTCAGGAACGGCCCTGTGCATGGTACGACAATACTTATAAGGAGTAAGTTCTTTTATTTGTAATTACAACAATTAATCACACGCACAAAATATATAAAGTGAAACCTAACCTTTTGATTGAAGAAAAAATGTCTTAATTAACTATTGAATTGTGTGTTTTCGTCATTAATTAGTATAGAACAAGTCGATTGAGAGAAGTTTAAATTAATTAATAATTTATATTTTAAATGAATGTGTGAACCACAACGTGGGGATTATATATGGACCACAATTTGTTCCTTAATCAGAGAATAGCTTGCATGCATGATGCCACATTATTGCCTCTACACCAAAGTCTGAAGAGGTGGGTTTGGTTCGATATAATTAAATGACACTCTAAATGTGTATATATATATTTTCGGGAGAAATCTTTTAAAAAATAAGTTTTCGTAATAAATAAAAAATGATGCATCTTATGTACGATTATAATGCATTGTCCGTGCTAGCTATTATAATGCATCGATCATCATAATGCATAAATTCGCATTTTATTTGATTTTTTCCACTAATATATTCTTCTCTAAAAATTATGTGCATATATTGAATGTAATAACAGTTATTAACTTATGTATGTGGCATATTAAAATTTAAGTGTATGCGACAGAACCCACGATCTGGATGTGTTTTGACCCGTCGTATCTATTCATTTTATTTATTTAATTTGAGCAAACCCATTTGATATACTACTATTTTAGTTTTTACCCATTGGTGTAAATATAAAATTAATCTAATTTATTTTCTCATAAAAAAGGATGTATATCATGTTTGGACTTTGAAGAGAGGCAGAAATACCATCTAAATGTATATATATATTTGAAACCTAGCTTATCGACCTAATTACTCACTAAACCCCTAAATAAATCTAGTAATTAAAGCAATAATTACTATTAATTAATGATTACTTAATTATATTTGATTAATATGCATGCCGCCTTGGTAATGTGGACAAAGTACTTTCATCAATATCAATTAATTAACTTGCATAGCTTAATGAACTCCAAATATCCTTTTTAAGATAAAAGTATCTAGAATTCGATTATGTATATAGAATTTCTCGAATTCGCCATTACAAGATCTATGCCACATGAATGAAAAAGGGGCAAGAAATAAAAACTAATTAAAGATTAACACCATATATAAAACTACTTAAAAGTAAGATTCCATCATTTGAAGAACAAAGCATTCTAATATTACAAACACAACGTACAACTTTGTTCCTTTTTTTTTTTATTTTTTTTTAACACACAAAATTAAATATGCGACCAAACAGAGTATGAACAAACGTCGCACATAGTAATAATTAAATAGATTATTAATTAATGAGAGTACTGGTCAGGCCAAAGGAAAGCTCCCATGGCGAACTTCCTCTTGTGATGAACATCTCCGGCGAGGGAAAGGCCGTAGTCGGCGAGGAGACGGTCGAGCTGCCACTCCGGCATCTTCTCGTAGTCGGATTTTGAATACCTAGGGTAATGAAGAGGCATCTTGAACTCATGCGCCGCTGCCTTCAGCCTCTCCTGCACCTGCCCGTTTCCAGTTATACCGCCTCGCGCAGCGGCGCATATGCCGCCGTTCGCCATTGCTGCTCCGGTCGTCATTTTTTTTTTAATTTTTTTTTTCTCCCTTTTTTTCTATCTTCCTCATTCTAAACTGTGTGTGTGCTGTGTATTTATAGCCCACGATGGGTTTCAAATAGGAAACCCTTTTTCTTGGAGTCGGTCTTATATTGGAATAAAATATCGACTATATTTCTTTTTATTTTTAAATGTGTAATGTTCTATAATAATAATAATAATAATAATAATAAAGAGGGTATAACCATTTTGTTAAGCAAAAAAAATTAAAATAAAACGCAAAATATTAGAGATAGTGTTTAAATTCGGAGGGGTTACCTTGTCTTGTTTTTAGCGGATCCTAACTAAATTATTTACTTTACTATTTTTATATTATTTATCATAAATAAAATTAAAATTAAATAAATTATAATTAAATTTATAATGAGTTGTATGTCATAATTTTGAATTTATCAACCATATTTTAACTTTAGAAACTCATTGTATGAAATATTAAAAATAATTTTGAATCCAAGTGGATAGATGAACCTTAATTAGGAATTATATAATGAAATTAAAGCATAATATATTTTAAATGATAAAAATAAATTGGTTAATGGATGAGTATTGATTTTGTAGATTTGAGTGGGAAATGAAGGAATAAAAAGAAAAGAGATTTTTTTTTTATCAGGCAAACACAACACATTCACACACCCGAGATGACTCGAACCCCCGACCTCTTGGTTAGTGTTAATGAAAGAGAGAAGAGAAGGATGTAGAAGATTAATTCGACAGCGACATGAAGTAATTGAATGTTTTTTTTTCACAACACTACCACTTAACTACTCAACCCTTCCACTACAATAAATGTGCGTCCGTTTTATTGCTTACGTCTTTCACTTTATTTTCCGATTACTTATTATACATCATTCATGGTCATAATTAAATTTCCAAGTTCCGTGTATATTTGGAAGTCTTTATTATTATTATTATTATTATTATTGTTATTATTATTATTATTATTTCTCAAAGTTATGTCGATTGAGTAAACTTTTGTTTTAATTAAAAAAAGTTGGACTCGAGGGAGTCCTGCTGCATAAATAATACTGTAGAAAATGCTATGATATTATTGCATAAGCTTGAAATTGATTATTAGTATGTTATTAAGCTCACCAAAAATTCAACATCAACTTTCATGTGCGATACAAACAAACAATTATTACCGTTTTTTATAAACAAACCGAAGCTAGAATCTCTAATAGCTTCGGTTTTTTTATAATAACCAACTCGAATTTGAGACCTTTAGTATTACCGTTTTGCCAATACAAACAAACATATTAGCTTCAATTCATGACGTAATTTCCGAAATATGGCCTGCTTCAATTCTTTACAAACTAGTACTATCTCTTTGTTTCATTAATCAATAGAGAATGGTCTCCTACTTACTATTGACATACGTAGTTACGTAGGGAGTGTTTGTGATGAGACGGGACTTAGCATTGAAGAGACCAATCGGGACTTGCAGCTCGGAGGAGCAGTGACGAGGTCGAGAGCCCCAAGAAGCTGCAAGGTTATTTGCAATGCTACGTTTCGAAGAGATTGACAAATGATGGAGTCGAATTTCATCAATACAAGTTGGTGAATTTAACAAGTGTTGAAGATGAAGATTTGGACGTCCATCATTGAAGAAAAGGAAGACAAGTCCAAGAAAACAAATTTTCTTATATTTTATTTGGGCTTAAAAACTTTGTATTTATTTTTAATTTAGTTTAGTCCAATTATCACAACATGTTTAGGTGATTAATTGGCCCAGTTATATTTAATTAAGGAGTCCGAAATTATCAAGCCCAAGCCTTGTTAATTTCAAAAACCTACCTAGCTTAGGAATTAGATTAGTATTTATGTTAATTTTCGTTCATACTTTGAGACAGACTTGATTGAATGAAAACAGTTTTTTACGCTATTCTCTTGTCTCACAAAAACTGAAGGTTCTTGGTAGAGTTTGATATTGGCGATTTCAAACTTGAATTCATCGACTCGTTCGTGATATCTCGTAGTATCCGGGTTAGTCGAGCCACGAAGATTGCTTGATAATCGCGTTTCGGATCCTTGTAGATTCGAGGTTCGATTCTGGTAATTTTCACCCTTTAATTTTTGAATTTTGTTAAACCTTTGTTTGATTCTCGTTTCCAGCCATCCCTCATCTTTCATACATCCCAAAAATCCATTATCCATCGTTCATATAACCATCATATCTCAGAAACCCGTAGTTTAATTCTAGATCCGTTTTTGAAACCCTAACTCGTCCTGAAAATCACCACCATGCCAAATCGAAAACTACCCGTGCGTTTTCGCTGAATTTTGGATATGTTCTTCATAACCCTAAGTTGTAACTCGTGTTAAAATTTGAGCTTAATCGGAATTGAATTGCTTACGTTTCTGTCGACGTCTATTCAGTGTATTTGTGGGTAGAAATTCGGGGAATTTTCATTCGATTTTTTTCATAGTTATATTTGGATTGAATCTTTCGTGTCTGACGTTGTTCGATTCTCAGCTTCCGCGTATTGTGATCGCATCAGTTTGGCTAAGCTTATACGCTCTTTACAACAATTGAAAAGTTGTTTAAAAGCTTATAAACTTTCTTAAAAATAAGCTCCCTCACACATCTAGTTTTTCTTACAAATTATTCAAACACCCCTTAATGTGTACACACGATTGACGTGACGATTATATATTTAAAAAAAATTACTATAAATATATACCTTAAAAAAACTCTACAAAATAAACTAAACTCTAGATAATAAAAAAATCATTAACGAGTGTATCCATGATATGTAGGAGAGTATAGCATGATTATCATTCTATGCGCTTATTCATTTTGAGTAGCGTAAATTATACAAATTCGTTTTAATTTTAGGAAATAAAAAATTATACAAATTATTGAATTAAATTGACAACTATTTATTTGATCGTGAATGATACTCCTTCTGTCCCACTTAAATAGTCCACATTTTTTTATTGGTTTGTCCCATATAATAGTCCACTTTTCTAAAATGGTAAAAATCTATCTCACAAGTAACCTCTATCTCACTTAAATAATCCACATTTCCTTATTGGTTTGCCCCATATAATAGTCCACTTTCCTAAAATGGTAAAAGTCTCTCACAACTAATACTATTTTTTTATCAGACAAACACAACACACACTCACACACAGGCACCCGGTTTCGGGCCCGGCCCGGCGGGCCACGGGCCTCGGACAACATGAACCTAGCCCGGCCCTAGAATTCAGCCGCGGTTTAGGGCTCGGCCCTAGGCCCGCCGGTTTCGGGCCGGGCCAGAACCCGGCGGTTTCGGGCCGGCCCGGCGGTTCACGGAAATTGAAGGGCTGAAGCTGAAGAAGGGCGCCCGCGCTGCTGATTGCTGAAAAACAGAGCAATGCTCTGTTTCACTGAAATAGCTACGGCATTTTCGCCCAATTTGGGCGAATTAATTTTTTTTTTTTTTTCTTTCAACTTTTTTTAAGATTTTAAATTTTATTCTTTTAAATTAATTAATTTAATGAATAGGAAATGTTAATTTGTCAACTTTTAATGTATATATATTTTTTAAAAAAATATTTAAATTACTCATTAAATTGTTGATAATGCATATCAAATTATCAATTGATGGAGGTTTGCAATATTGATGAAAAAAAATTACAACATTAAATTAAGCTCAATTTAATCACTTTGACAATTGAATAAAAACTTTTACATTTGACAAGAAAAATACTAAAAATTATAATAAGTGACTTGAACTCAATTTCATTTCTAAAATCGAGTTGCCTACGTATCCTCATATTAATAGAGGAATCAAAGTCGACGTAGTTCTTATTACAACACAACGGTTCCTATTCCGCACCCGATGCCGATGCCGATCGATCCGTCTCGGTGAAGGCTTCATCTTCACTCTCATTCCGATCATCCCATTCCGGTTCTTGAGCTCTAAGGTCGGCCCTACACCAATCATCGAGCAACATGGTAGCTTCAATGTTTGCCGGCTTCATTGTTGATCTTCTTTGATCTAGCATAAGACCTCCGGTGCTAAAGGCTTGTTCAACGGATACGGTGGATGCCGGGACGGCAAATAACTCCTTCGCCATCATGGAGAGTATTGGGAACTCCACTCTCTTCGACCACCATTTCAACACATCGATCGACGGACCACTATCTTCAACACCAAAGATAAAACGAGTTTGCAAAAATATATCCAATTCACTATTACCTTGGCTCCTTGGATTATCATAGGTTCTATTTTGGTACATTCCTTGCATTTGTCTAACTAAAGGATCCATTGAGTCCATAGCAAAGGGAAAATCAAATGAAGGCATCATAGTAGAAGAAGAAGAAATATTGGTATTATCTTCATTACTACCATATTTTCTCCTATATTCATCAAAAAGTTCTATCAAAGTCCTATGTAGATCATCCTTCATATCTTGCACATTAGGAATATCAAAAAATATTTGTTCACCATCAATTACAACATTACTAAAGTCCATTTGCAAAAAAGCATCATAATAAATCCCAAGCATTTGACAAACACCTTCATATCTCCATTTAGGATCCAAACACTTAGCAATCAAGAAAATTTTTGGAATTTCCCTAAAATACTTTAGCCATTTTTGAACCATATAATATATCACACCTTGCAAGTTTGGCCTATTAAAACAAGCCTTAAAAGACATGGCAATATACATGCAATGTTCCAACACTTTAACGGAAGTACAATAGTAAACACCCGATAATTGTTTAGTAGCCATATGAAAAACCTTCAATAATGCATATAAATCATAACATGCATCCCAATGACTCTCATTAAGAACTAATTGAACCGTGGAAAATTCTTTCCTAAAAAAATCACATAAATGACTCTTATACTCCATCGTACTATTAAGCATCTCATAAGTAGAATTCCAACGATGAGATACATCGGCTTTGAAACACGTATAAACAATATTTTTTGAACGACAATATTTTTGCCATTTTTTCCCCAAAGTTTTTGATTTGTGCAAATATTTAACGGCATTTTTAATAGGATCTACGGACGTTTGAAAAATCTCATAAGCATCTTGGACACATAAATTCAAAATATGACAAATGCATCTAGAATGAAAGTATTTTCCATCAAAAGACGGTGCACATGCTTCAATGAGTTGAGGAATACTAGCCGTGTTCGCCGATGCATTATCAAAACCAACCGAAAAAACTTTATTAATCAAACCATATTCATTTAAAACGGTGATAATAATCAAAGCAATATTTTGAGCCGTGTGAGGCTCTTCAAACTCCCTAAATGCAATCAAACGTTTTTGCAAAGTCCATTTGTAATCAACCCAATGACATGTAATTCCCATATAACTATGTATATTATATGCATCCGTCCAAACATCGGCACAAATAGAAACTTTATGACCCAAATGGTTCAAATATTTCATCAAATCTTTTTGTTTTTCCATGCATTGACGCCTAATCCTTTTTAGCATTTGAGTTCTAGCAACTTTAGAAGCATTTGGACCTAAGCCTTCTTTGTAGGATGCTTCATATGTTATTCTATCGGCATAACTAAAAGGTTGTTTCTCCATAGCACAATATCTAGCCATAGCATCTTCGTATCGACCTTTATCAAATTTAAACAAAGAGTGCGTACCCGTCTCCGAAGATGAAGTGTTAACTTGAATTTGAGTTTGAGAAGTAGAGATTCCGAACTCCGTCGGATGAGTGCTCTCCATGTGCCTAGTCATAGTGCCGTAGCCTCCTCCTCCGATCCATTTGTATTTTCTTGTGCAATAGTTGCAATACGCAAGGAATCTCTTTCGACCATCGGCTAGAGGAGGTTCGCCTTCGATCTCCGGAGCATCAACAAGTCGAAAGTGTTTCTTGAAGATGTCGGACTTCGGTGCTTTCTTGGCCTTTGATGAAGGAGGAGGAGGAGGAGGATGTTGATCGTCGTCGTGCTCTTCATCTTCGTTGTTGGAGGAGCCATGAAATTCGAATCCTTGGGTTTCCATCGTATTGACCATCTCCTCAAAGGCTTCATCTTCTTGCTCTTGGGCTTGAAGTCTCGCATACTCTTCGGCTTGTAGTCGTTCGGCTACTTGCCTTGAGATTTCCTCGGCTATTTCCGTCCTTCTTGACCTTTGAGTTTGTCGGCTATTTCCGTCGTCACCACCGGCACCGACCATCTTGCCCTTACCCTTGGAAGAAGACATAATGGGTGTGTGTGTAAATATGAAAGTGAGAGTGAGAAAAGAGAATGAGTAGAAAGAGTGACAATATAGATTTCAAGAATGAGAGTGAGAGCTTGAGAAAGTGAGAGCTTGAGATAGTGAGAGCTTGAGAGCTTGAGAGAATTAAATTGAGAATGAGAGCTTGAAAGTTGAAAGTGATAATGAGAGGTTAAGAATAAAAATTGGGTGTTTGATCTTTGAAAATACCTTGAATTTATAAGAGGAATGAAGTGGGGAGTGTTGGAGAGGATGATCTTGGCCAAAAAAACGGCTAGGAGCCGTTGGTGGTGCATGCATGGCGCACACACGCAGCAGCCGCAGCTGGAGGAGCCTGGTCCCCTGTTTCTGCCCGTTGGGCCCGCCGGGCCGGTCCCGGACCGCCGGTCCGGGCCGGCCCGTCGGGCTTCCAACGGCTATAAAGGCCCGGCGGTTCAAACTCAAGCCCGGCGGGCCGGCCCGGCGGTTAACCGAAGGGCCGTCGGTTCAACATGCCTCGACCCGAGCCCAGCCCTTCGTCTTCGGTCCCGGTTACGGTTCGGGCCCGTTGACCTGCGGGCTAGGGCTAAGCCCGTTGACTTAGGGCCGGGCTAGGGCTAAGCCCGACGGGCCTAAAAGCCCAGGCAGGTCTAACTCAAACCCCCAATCTCTTGATTGGAAGAAAAATGTCTTACCAATTGAGCTGCGCTTCGTTGTCAACAACTAATACTATTTTAAAATTCTTTATCTCTACTTGCATTGGTCTCTGTGCCAAAAGCAATGTGTACTATTTAAGTGGGACGGTGGGAATACTATACTACAAATCACATCATTTGATCGTATTCGTGAATGATACTATACTGATTTCGGAACTGTGGATACAAAAAAATCATGAAATGTAACCTCCTTTTTGCTGCAATAGATGAAGTATCCAAGCATTCAGTACGCAGTTGTTGACTACTAGAAGTAAAAAACACACTTATACTAATATGCATTATCCTATAAAATAAAATAGAAAACTAAAATCCAACAAAATCATTCAAAATAACCATCAATTTCATATGTACACCAGATTGGTGCGTAGGGTTAAAATAAAAACACTCTCAAGAAGGAAGAAAAGAGCATGCAAGTTAAAGAATGAAGAACTATTTCAGAGTGTGTATGAAATAAGAATAATAGTACAATCTGTTATATAATCCTAATCTTGTACACTAGTATATATATATACACACACACATCAATATACAAAGAATGCCGCCTCAAAAGGCAGCGTCAACCCACACAAATATACATACAATTTCATTATATCAACAATCAAAATCAATGGCCACTCACTTCTAACGATGGGCGGTCCGAATCTAGACGAACCAACTTCTGCAAAAACTGAGGAACAACTCACCACTCTGAGATAGTTAGAGCCCCATGCACACTTGCCTCTTCCGTTCTTGAAAATTCAGGTAACGATGCTCTCTCGAAAAACCCCATATCACAATGCCTAGCTTCAGTTGTACATGAAGACATGGGACCCACTTTCTTCAAAAGCTGAAAGCCGATGGTCAAGCTTTATTCCCAGCATGGCATGGAGCGAGCCACAAGAAAAGGCGGAAGATGCTTCAACGATAGGCAGCTATGAATTATTGATAATGGGAGAAAAGGCTGAAATGTCTAAACCAACTCTAGAAGTTTGATACAGCCAGATGAATTAGCAGCTACGACCATATTTGATTTCAGTCTCCAGCATACACTTGAAACAAATTGTCCATTATCATCTTCAGTCTCTTTACCAGTTATGGGATCAATGGATCCAAATTTGTGGGCGGTTATAGGCATGGGCAGAGATTTGTAGTACGAAAACACCTGCAGAAATGCAAAAGTAGGGATTCACAAGCTCCAGTTAAAACAATGCACGTATAAGAAGCTCAGAGTGATGATTACTACTTAAAAATGCACATATTTGCACATGTGCATATCATGCAATGCATAGCTTTATAGACTATCCTACAAAATCCCTCTCAATTGAACAGGTGAAAACAAAAGGCTCCAATTTACATAATCACAAGTCATCTCAGAAAATTCAACAAGAATCATATGCACATCACTTTGATAGAAATGATTTTATTCCGAGCCAGGTAACGGAACCAACAATTTACAATATCCATGCTAAATTTATAACATAATTACCACCAGTAAGAAGCAAGAAAAATCATTGAAATATTTAGCTGTAACTATCTATTTGTCTGGTTCAGAAAAGTATAACAACAACGGGCAATAGCTATTCAGAGAAGAAGTTATCCCATTATTGATTGATTGTAGTTGTGTATATGTCTATCTTCTTATAAAACACCCTTTTTACAAGCCAGCTGTGTTTTACATAATTCTAATATCATTTCAGAACTGATCACTATACATTCATGCCTAAAGTACGAGAGATACAAGTGAGAAGTGAGAATCACCTCATTTGTCTCGGAACCACAAGTTATATACCCATCATTAACCGATAGGCCAACAAAGTTCTGTGAAGCAGAAGAAAAAAGTTCCGTAAGAAATTTTCCGAGCGGGCAAGATCAAGAAAGATGTCTCTCAAGTTTTAAGATGGGCGCAAACTAACCTTCTCATTAGTATGCCCTCTGAGACTTGAAATACAAGCATCCCTTGACACACTATTGGAACTAGTCTTCTTTAAATCCCAAATCTTCAGTGTGTTATCAGTAGATGCAGAAACAATTGTTGCTGCATCCAAGAATCTTGCATAACTTACAGCTTTCTCATGGCCTGCTAATACACACCAGGGTACTAATATATTGCGAAGATCGTAGCAATAGGTCTTATAATCAGCAGAACTGAAGGCCAATAAATGAGTTGAATGAGGTGAGAACTGAACACAGCAAACATTTGCATGATTCTTGATTGTGCACAAACTGTTTTTCTGTACCAAGGGGTAATGATCAGTATTCTAAAACAGAAAACGAAAAAGATTAAAATGATACAACTTCTCAGAGACTAGATCATTGTTTTGACCACACTAGATGTCCAAGATAAGAATCAGCTCCACATAATAAGTGTAAGAAGTGAAGCAGAGCAACTCAAGCCAGAGAGAATCAACAATTGGAATGCTTCACTTGTTAGGCTCGCAGGAGCTGCTGAATTGCAATAATACAGAAAGTTTTCATACAGAAAAATCATCCATTGCAGTCAACATCTCTTCATGTAAAAGAACACCAAACAGTAACAACTATAAGAGTGTGATCAGAAATGCATGTTTCTCCATCCATAAGAAACGCACTTGAGTCCCAGAGGGCAAAAACCCTTGGGAAGAGAGAGATAGGGGGAGGGATGTGGAGAAAAGCAATCAGTAGATCTAGAAGCACAAGATACATGATAGAACTAGGAAAGACAATACTTACATCGTTGATACTCCATACTTTCACCAAACGGTCATCACTGCCACTGGCTAGTTTCGTAGGATCAACACGAGAGAAATCAACAGACCAGGCCCTTTGACTATGCTCAGCAAACTGGGAAAACCCTTGACCGGTTGATGCATCCCATAACTACGACCATTAAGGGTAATGTTATGTAAGCATCTCAGAGAAAGCATACTAGATAGAAATAAGAATATTGAGAAATGATTCAGACCTTGACGATGCCATCATAATCTGTCGAGGCAAGGAAGTTTCTGATATAGCTATTCCAGGAAATGCAACTTAACTTAGACTTATTTGACATTTCAACAACTGGATAATGAATATCAACAGAATCATTGAAGAGAGCTTGAAATTCGAAAATTTTGATCTTCTTCGACACCCCTCCTGTAGCTAAGTAGTCTTCATCCCGATCAAAACTTAAAGAGCAGATCACGTTTGCAGAATTATTAAATTCTCACCATTCCGCAGTACCCCTCTTAATTTGAATTCTCTGTGGCGAGCTTATTTGCACAAACCTTCAAAGAAACCCCCTAGACGATCTGAAGCATTGTTCTCTTCCTTTTCCATTGTGCACCTGTTCTCACGACTTGTCAATAATTCTCCATCCCTATCAGTGGCAGAATTACTGTCTGCAAGCTGATAGTTTGAGCTAAAAAATCTCTTTGATTTGAGCAACAAAACCACAAGAATCCTACTTCAACTCATTTGGGTTTTATTCATAATATTCATCTCCCTTTACTGCAACCAAAAAGCTTTCTTTGATTCCCTTCATCTTATATTCCCTCTCCTCTCCTACTTTTCTTGATATTTTTCCTCTCTCTCTCACTCTCTCTCTCTCCACTTTCTTATATTTTCATTTTTCTCTTCTCATTGTTCGTAATCTATTCGCAGGAAAGCTTTTCCGAAGCTAGCTCTTCTTTTTTAGTAGTATAATTTACTTTCCTCAAACTTTCCTTATAATCCCTGATTTTCTTCCCTTTTCTCTTTCTCTCAACGCTTCTCTTTAACGGTTCTTCTTTACTTCTCTTTATTCTCTCGGAATCCCTTTCGCTTTCAATGCCAATTTGAAACACCTAACCACCAATCTTTCTCTTCTCAAGGAGTAGTAATTGATAGGATACGGCCTAACTACTAAGCCCAAGCGCCGGTCCAATGTAATTGGACCTCGGCAAATAAGCTTGGCCTAGGTGAGCTCGGCCCGCTTAAAGGCCCAGGAGTCACTTCGGCCCAATTCAGAAGAGCAGCCCAAAAGTACAGAAGCTCGGCCCATAACCCACGATCTCGGACGTGGTACCCCACGATCTCGGCACCCCATGATCTCAGACGCACGACTTCGGCATCCCACGATCTCGGGCACACGACTTCGGCCATAACCGCACCTGGGCACCTATAAATAGAACCTCTAGAATAGATAGAGGGACACACTCTGTAACTCGAAATATCAATACAAAGAATCTCTATTCCTCCGTGGACGTAGATCTAATAAAAAATCGAACCACGTAACTCATTGTGTTCATATTTTTCCTAAATCTTTCCATCGTATAAACACTCTAAAATCCCCGATCGATCACTGGCGCCATCTGTGGGAATCTGCAGAATTCTTTTGTGAAATCGATCAACGTTTTCGAGTGAAGATACAATGGTGAAACTAACCTGCTCCGCCACCACCGCCGCCGCCGCTGCTGCTGCCAAGGCAAAGCAGAACCAAGCTGACCCGTCCACCAACCCACTTTACACACCGGCCAACGAGGAGGAGGCTGACGTAAGCCAAGCCCAGAAAACTGCTTCCCAAGTCCGACGTGACCAGCAGCCCTTAATCCACCAAACTCCTAAAGGCCACCAGGAGGATGTGTCACCAGGCCAGTCCGGTGACTCAGCTAGTAGCGGTGAGCTAGGCCAGGGCGGCCACCGACGTGGAAACGCCGCACTCCAACCCGAGCTTGGAGATGCACTGAAGGCGTACTTAGACCTCCATGAACAAGATTTCATTAAGTTCATCGATCAACATCGACAACAGAGTCGAGGTGGAGAAGACAGAACTGGACCATCACGACAACGGTCCCCAAGTCTCCAAATCGTTAGGGACAAAAATGTCGAACTTCCCCAAAGGCGACGTGGTTACAATTGCCGTGGGAACAGCGACCGCGCCTCACCTCGGCATGGTTTGACGTCACCTCGTCGAAACGCCGATCTGCCCCGGCATGACGAGGGTAACCACAGTCAGGGGAGATTCACTGTTTACAGTCGAATCGCCACCCCTTTCACCAATAAAATACTCTATACTCCGCTCCCACCAACATATAGAGTACCGCCTATCAAACCCTACAATGGGTCGTGTGACCCTAGCAACTTCTTGTCACAGTACCAATACAACATGCTGAACCAAAGGCTCACCGAGGACATTTACATGTGTAAGGTCTTCCCCGAGCTGCTGGTGGACAACGCCAGAAATTGGTTTGATAACCTACCTCGCTGCAACATAGGGTCGTACGCCGACCTACTTGACGCCTTCGAGCGTCGTTTTTTTCAGAAAGCTGAGGCCAAGATCAGTCCGGCCCAACTCCTTACACTAAGGCAAGGACGAGGAGAAACGATCAGCGACTTTATGGCTCAATTCTACAACAAGAACCTTAAAGTCGATCGTCTATCCGACGACGTCCTCATCTCGGCGTTCCAGAACGCCATCCAGTCCGGCACTCTCTTCAGAGAGCTCGTAAAGGAATGCCCCCAGACCTCCAAACAGCTATGGAGGATTGCTAACATATTCGCCGAGGCGGACAAAGCCGGTAGGAGGAAAAGGGCGGCGGACCGACCAAAAAATAATGACAAGAAGAAGAAAGAGGAGCGCACCGATAATGGGCAAAGTCGACGAAGTGCTCTTGATAGATTACAACAGGGACCCCTTGAATCCCGCCTTGGACCTTGGCCCAATCAAGATCGGAATCAGCTTACACCGCTGACGAAGTCCCGGGCCGAAATATACGAGCTTCATACGAACTTGTTCGAGAAGCCACCACCCTTATCCCGAGGTGGATCGAAGCGTCGATCCAAAGAAAAGTATTGCAAATTCCATGATGATCATGGTCATGACACCGAGGACTGCCGAGATCTCGCCTCAGACATCGAACACCTGGTACGCGACGGTACCCTTAGGAGATACCAAAGTCGCAACCAGCAAGAAGCCCGACCTCAAGGGAAGGGCAAGAGGAAAAAAAATAGGGGAAGGAACAACTGCGCCCCCCACCACGATAAGAAGTCGAGGCACGACGACGAGGACGAAGACGAAGATCAGCCACAATACAATACAGTCATTAGTGCCATTACCGGGCTGCCTCAAGGCGCGACGAAGTCCTCATTGAAAGCCGAGGCCCGAAGTCAGCAGAGGGAAGAACCTTCCCAAAAAAGGTTCAAGAAGGACGAGGTCATCACCTTTTCTAGCGATGACCCAGTCCCCCATGCCGTGCCCCATCAGGATGCCACCATAATTGAGGCCGTGGTGGCCAACAAGTTAGTACATCGAATATTCATCGACAGCGGAACATCTGTGAACTTGCTTTTCAAAGACTACTTCGATAAGCTCGATATCGAAGAAGCACGTCTAAAGCCGGCACCCATCCCGCTGAAGAGCTTCACACAATAGGAAACGACGACGGAGGGTATCATTTCACTTCCCGTGACTGTTGGGAAGAGCCCGCTATCTTCTACAAAGATAATCAACTTTTTCATCGTAAAAGCCAACTCCCCCTATAACATCATCTTGGGGAGAGATTGGCTAATAGCAACAAAGGTGATCTGCTCAGCCTACCACTTGACGGTCAAAATTCCGTCTAAAAACAGGGTGATCACACTTCGGGAAAACCAGGTGCAAGCCAAGGAGTGCATGCAGTTCGCACTCCGAGGTACTGGGACGCAGCATCCTCAAGCATAGCAACTACATGACCCCAAAGAGATGGAGCCGATGTCACCATCATCTGTTGAGCCGGTTGAAGATGTCATGTTGTACGAAGACGACTCTTCCAAGGTCGTCAAAGTAGGGTTCGTCGGAGGAAGCGAGCTCCGAAGTCAAATCATTCGGCTCCTTTGGGAATATAATGATGTTTTTGCCTGGTCACCTCTAGATATGACCGGGGTATCACCGAACGTCATCACCCATCACCTCAACATTGATCCCGAGGTAAAACCAGTTTGGCAGAAGCAACGGGCCTTTGCAGCCGAAAGAAACCAGATGATCCATGATGAGGTGGGCCAACTCCAGAAGGCCGATATTTTATTCGAGGTGAAATATCCGACCTGGTTGGCCAACCCCGTGATGGTAAAAAAGCAAGGAGGAGGATGGCGGATGTGCATTGACTACACCGACCTCAACAAGCACTGCCCGAAGGACTGCTACCCTTTTCCCAATATTGACAAGAAGGTCGAAGCCATTGTTGGCCACAAGGTGTTCAGTTTCCTAGACCTATATAAGGGGTATCATCAAGTTCTTATGAGCGCCGAAGACGCACCAAAGACTGCCTTCGTCACGAACTTCGGCATTTATGCGTATAAAAAGATGCCATTTGGACTGAAGAATGCTGGGGCTACATACCAAATGATGGTCGACAAGATATTTGAACCTCACATCTGTCGAATTGTCGAAGTGTATGTAGACGACATAGTCGTTAAAAGTAAGGAAATTGCTACTTGTGTAAACGACCTTCAAGTCATCTTTAACTTACTTCGTGAAGCAAATCTAAAGTTAAACCCAGAAAAATGCACTTTCATGGTCCGATCTGGAAAATTTCTAGGGTGTTGGGTTTCTCGCGAAGGGTTAAAAGCCAACCCGTCAAAAGTCAAAGTTGTTCAGGAGATGCAAGTGCCAAAGTCAATCCATGACGTGCACAGACTGACGGGCTGTCTAGCCGCAATGAGTTGTTTCCTATCTAAGGCTGCCGAAAAGCAACTTCTGTTCTTTAAAATACTAAAGAAGGCGCCGAACTTCGAATGGAACGACGAGCATAGGTTGGCTTTTGAAGACCTAAAAAAGTACCTCGTAAATCTCCCCACATTATCCATCCCAAAGGAAGGCGAGATCCTTTCTCTGTACCTCGCTGCCTCGGACGAATCGATCAGCGCAGTACTAGTGCAAGATGAAGGACGCCGTCAACTACCCGTCTACTTCATAAGCCGAGCCCTAAAGGGACCAGAGATGAGGTACCAACCTCTGGAGAAGGTCGCACTTGCATTGGTAAGCGCAATAAGGAGACTTCGACCGTACTTCCACGCACACCCAATATAAGTCTTGACTGACCTTCCACTTCAGCAAGTGCTCACAAAGCCCGAAGCTTCTGGACGAATCGCTAAATGGGCAGTAGAGCTCAGCGAACACACGATCTCCTTTGTACCTTGCCAAGCCATCAAGGGGCAAGCCTTAGCAGACTTCCTTGTAGAAGCCAAATTTGCGAAATTACCGAAGCCTGCCGAATCTGCCAAAGATAAATCTAAAAACGAAGGAACGAAGTAGCCACCAGATCATTGTTGGAAAGTCTACATAGATGGTGCATCGGGCCATAAAGGAAGTGCAACCGGGATCTTACTCATCAACCCGGAAGGGAAAGAAACTACTTACGCACTCCAGTTCAATTTCCCGACAACAAACAACGAAGTGGAGTATGAAGCCCTAATCGCCGGACTTCGTCTTGCCCAAACTCTCCAAATACAAGCAGTTCAAGTTCACAGCGACTCCCAAGTCATAGTGAGCCACATGCTAGGCAGATACGAGGCCAAAGGCGAACGGATGAAGAAGTATCTCCATAAAGCTAAGACCCTACAACACGGCTTCTCATACTTCGAGTTGGTATGAATCCCGAGGGGCGACAATAATTGAGCTGACGCACTAAGAAAACTTGCGTCATTATCCATGACCTCTCCGTGGAAGAAGTTCAAACCCGAAGTATTGATGAGGCCAAAGTAAATATGGTAACCGACAATGAGCTGAACTGGATGACACCACTTCGCAATTACTTAGAAAAAGGCAAACTCCCTGCTGATAAAGTCGAAGCCAGGAAACTTCAAAGCAAGTCCATCAAATACGTTCTAGAGCAGGGATAACTGTACAGAAAATCATACCTTCAGCCTCTCCTAACGTGTGTGGGGCCTAACCAAGCGAACTATGTACTACGCGAAGTACATGAAGGATCCTGTGGTAGTCACATTGGAAGCTCGCGCTTTATCCAAGAAGGTCATGAGATGGGGATACTATTGGCCCACCATGTATCAGGACGAGATTGACCTCGTCAAACAATGTCCAAAGTGCCAGATCCATGCGACGGTACCGAGGTTGCCTCAGACCGAGATGACCAGCATGCAAAGTCCTTAGCCGTTCATGCAATGGGGAATAGACATTGTCGGCCCATTCGAAAAAGCCCCCGGCCAGTTACAGTTCCTCATAGTAGCCATCAATTACTTTACGAAGTGGGTCGAAGCCGAACCCTTGGCGAAGATTACGAGCAGAACGCCCTAAACTTAATTTGGAAGAATATAGTTTGTCGCTTCGGCATACCTCAGGGAATGGTGCAACGAACTCCATATTCAATAAAAGTTCACCTCGGTGGCTCATCCCCAAGCGAACGGCCAAACCGAGGTTACAAACCGAACGATAGTCAAAGGTTTAAAGACCCGTCTCGACAAGGCCAAAGGAGATTGGGCGGCAAACTTACCCCAAGTTCTATGGTCTTACCGGACTACTCCCCGAACATCACATGGTGAAACACCATATAGTTTGGTCTACGGAACTAAAGCAGTAATCCCGATAGAGATCGGCTTGCCGAGCCCCCGAACGCTTAACTTCATAGCCCAGGACAACGAAGAAAGACTTCGAACTGACTTGGATTTGCTGGAAGAAAAGCGGGAACAAGCCTATATACAAGAAGCTCGATACAAACAGCAAGTAGCTCGGTATTACAATAACCGGGTAAAGCACCAGCAATTCCAAGTAGGCGACCTCGTGCTTCGGAATAACGAGGTCAGTAAGGCAGAGAAGCTCGGCAAGTTAGAGGCCACTTGGGAAGGACCATACCGAGTTCAAGAAGTCCTTGGCAAAGGGTCATACAAGCTCGCCTATTTATTTGGTGAGCCAATATCCCGGACTTGGCACATTTCTCATTTGAAGAGATATTATCTATAAGTGGAAGCAGGTGTGTGTAAATAGTTTATTGATTTGATTTCAATTGTGTTCGTCTTTCAAAAGTGTTTTATTTTTATCAATGAAGTTCGGTCTTCGAGTCTTGCATATTTTAGCTGGTACATGTTTCTTCCACTTATACATTTTATCTCGAACACTTAAATTAAAATCCTGACGATGAAAACAAAACAAAAAAAAACAAACTCCAATTCTGGAGTAGCATCTAAACGCATGTAAGGGGACCACCCCTATCGATAAATTCGAAAAATAAGGAACCCATATGACCTTAACCTCGTCTTATGACGAGGACGGGTTATATAAGGCCAAACTTCATCTTATGATGAAGTGAGCCGCTTAAGGCCAAACTTCGTCTTATGACGAAGTGAGCCACTTAAGGCCAAACTTCATCCTACGACGAAGAGAGCCACTTAAAGGCCAAACTTCATCTTATAACAAAACGAGCCGCTTAAGGCAGACCTTTGTCCTATTATGAAGTACGCCGATTAAACTTCATATTGAGATAAAGAAAGCTGTCTAAAAGCCGAACTTCATTTCATGGCGAAAAAAGTTGTCTTCGTTTAAAACGAGGGTAAAAAGCTTGAATAAAAGTGCAAAATTTCCATTTTATTTCATGAAAATGGAAAATGTACAAGTATTACATTATGAAGACGAGGAGCCCGGAGGCCGACTAAAATTAAGCCAATATCTGGCAAAATCCCTACCAGAGTTAAAGTTTAAGATATCATCAACACTAAGCCGGCCTCGACCTCGTCCTTGAGCTGAGCTCTGACCTCTACCTCGGCCACCCTGAGTTCCCCTACCTCGGGTACCCTGGCTCACTTGACCTCGACCTCGTCCAAATGAGGAGGTATGTATTTCAACTTCGTCGAAATCCTAATTTCGACGGGGGCAATGCAGTTCGAGCTCGACCTCGTCCAAACGAGGGGGTATGTATTTCAACTTCGTCGAAATCCTAATTTCGACGGGGGCAATGTAGTTCGAGTTTGACCTCATCCAAACGAGGCGGTATGCATTTTGACTTCGTCGAAATCTTAATTTCGATAGGGGCAATGCAGTTCGAGCTTGACCTCGTCCAAACGAGGGGGTATGCATTTCAACTTCGTTGAAATCCTAATTTCAACAGGGGCAATACAGCTCGAGTTCAAACTCGTCTAACGAGGCGGTATGCATTTTGACTTCGTCGAAATCTTAATTTTGACGGGGGAAATTCCAAACTCACCAACAATCCCATCCTCGCTTCAATACCTTTTTGGGGAGGGGGGGATGTGATAGGATACGGACCAGCTACTAGGCCCAAACGCCGGTCCAATGTAATTGGGCCTCGGCAAATAAGCTTGGCCTAGGTGAGCTCGGCCCGCTTAAAGGCCCAGGAGTCACTTCGGCCCAATTCAGAAGAGCAGCCCAAAAGTACAGAAGCTCGGCCCATAACCCATGATCTCGGACGTGGTACCCCACAATCTCGGCACCCCACGATCTTGGACGCACGACTTTGGCATCCCACGATCTCGGGCACACGACTTCGGCCATAACCGCACCTGGGCACCTATAAATAGAACCTCTAGAATAGATAGAGGGACACACTCTGTAACTCGAAATATCAATACAAAGAATCTCTATTCCTCCGTGGACGTAGATCTAACAAAAGATCAAACCACGTAACTCATTATGTTCATATTTTTCCTAAATCTTTCCATCGTATAAACACTCTAAAATCCCCAATCGATCAGTAATCACCACCACCATGTTCACGACCCCTGTGCTCAAATACACTGAGCACTTTAACCATATCACCATCGCCGCCGCGCCGGAATATTCCATCTCTGCCGCCCAGATACCCTTCCCGCCGGAGATGAAGACCCTCCGTGTTTCAGTCACCGATGCCGACACCACCGACTCCTCCAGCGACAAAGACGGCGGCACCTCCTACCTCAAACGATGGAGAGTCAGAAAATTTATTCATGAAGTCAGAGTTCTACCCTGCTGCGGAGAACACGGCGTGAAGAAAAGCTCCGCCGCTAACAGTGTTGGGAGGAGCGGGCGGACATCGGTTGCTGCTACGGAGAAGAGGCGGAACGGCGGTGATCCGCCCTCACTTTAGGGGTGAGGGTAGAGAGCAATAATAATTGAATAGTATATTCGAGTCGAATCCACAGGGAATGCTAGTGCGTAAGAATTTCAAGTAGTAACATAGCTATCTAACTACTATCCAAGCTACCGAATGTCATGTTTTTTTGTTTTCTTAATTCTATCAAACAATGTAATTGAAAAGTGACAAACTAGATAACGACTAATATCAAGAGTTAACAAACAATTGTAGAAAGCGTGGTTCCAAATATAATCCAATAATCACTAGAAGCCTAGGTTTACGGATTTGCATGGATTAGCCATTTTAATCTAATTCATATGGGAGTTCTATATATAGTAAACATCAATTCTTCTCTCGAAGCAATCAATATTAGTGGATTAACCTATGACATCTATCTCCGCTAGGTCTCAAGATGCATAAATTAACTCCAAATAGCTCAATTAATTATCTAGAAGCTCCTACTAGCAAAGATTACTAATATGTTGTGATTTGATGCCAAGTGTTATGAACTAAAGCCTACTAAGCATTTAACCAAACACCTTGTATGCACTCAATGATGGTCAATCAATCATGCAATAAAATCAAGTTCCAAACCACAAGACATATGAATTAGAAGGTAAATCCAACAACAAAATCCAAAAACCTAATTTTCTAGATCATATCTTCATATATTGGAACCAAAAGGAAATTTAACTAGACATAATTAAAGAAAACAAACCATGGAAAATAGAAGAAATCATGCTTAAAAGAAAGAGAATTTAATAAGGAAGAAGAAGATGGTCTTGAACTGCAGATCCACAAAGTATAGCTCCAGCAATCTTCAAATTATTAAAAAGGAAAGAGGGAAATGGTTCTAGGGTTCTTGGGGAATTAAGAATATGTAAAAGATACATAAAATAGGAAGATTTTGGGGTTAAATACACAATAGGTGAATCTTGGGTCGAGTTAGACCGAGTTGGACGACCAACTCGGTCACTAATGGGAGAAAGAAGGGCCGGCGGGCTGGCCGGCCGCCGCCTCGGTTGCAGCCTAGGTCGCCGCAAAAGCTGTCCCTCAGCCGGCCAGCCGGCGGTCCAGCCGGACGCCGTCCGGGTTGCCGTCGGTTTGGCCATTTTGCGTAGCTTCACCGTTTTCGCTCGTTCTCCCTCGTTCGAACTCCGATTCTTGATCCTCTTTTTGCTATGGACTCCCAACGAACCCCTCTTCGACATTAAATGATCAAATTGGCCAAAAGAGTTCTCCCTTGTTCCTGCAAAAAGCATAAAGAGACTCGAGAGAACGAGGAAAACATAAATGACATCAAACTAATGAAACCCTAAATATATACTTGAAATTTCGCATTTAAAAACACAAGTTTCACTCTAATTGAGCTTGATTCTCCCTTGTTCCTGGCCCTCGATCCTTAATCACTTGAAAGCTCTTTTAAAATTCTCACAATAATAGATCAAAAACCGAGAAAAATGAGAAAAGTCTAAAGTATGCTAAGATTAAGAAACCCCAGCATTTCTAACCTTAAAACTTACAAATCAAGCTTCAAATATATTCAAAATACACTCAACATGCACATAAAATACGTGTTAATCACTCCCCCAAACTTAAGCCATTGTTCGTCCCGAACAATGAACCGAACAATCAAAACACTTAACACGTATGGAGTGTGCATTTTGAGTTCCTCGATGCCTCATATCTCCTCAAAAATCATTTTAATTCAAAGAAATTTTCAAGTCAAGCCAAACATACATAAGATCAATCACTATCCTAACTTAGAATTCAATCACTCAAGCATCTGAAACTCTAGACCTCTCAAGGAACATGTGTATCACTCGATCCCTCAATATATGGAAATGGTGAACACTCATCGAAATCATGCAATACACATCTTTAACCATAAGCTTGCCTATCAACTCAAGTTTCTAATACTACAATGCATGCACAAGTTAGGATCAAGAAGGTCTTTATTAAGCTTGTAATGTAGGGACATTGGTTAAGGTAGGGAATTTTTAGGCTAAGTGACTTAAATCTTCATTCAAGTACCCTCACCCCCTTTTTTCTCCTTTCATAGTATGAATTTCTTCATCTTCCACCTTATCCAACCCCTTTTCATCAAATGAACCCAAGCTTCTATTAAAATTCTAAAGAAACACTCCTTTATGCTCTTATTCTTCCCTTTTTCTTGTAAGAACATTATTCTTACTTTTTTATTTTTTTTTTATTTTTTTATTTTTTTTTAATAAGAACTTTGTTCTTATTTGTTTATTTTCTAACATTGAGCTTATAGGAGTGTTCTTTCAACTCAACACCATTCTTTAGACCCTTTACCATCACCCACCATTCTTCATGAATTTCCAACTTTCACCAAGGTTCCCTTAACCATCCTTCACCTCCTCTCATCCGGTTCAAGAAGAAAAGACTCTATTCAAGGCTCAAAATGGGACGACAATGGTAGTGAAAGATAGGTTAGTGTTTAGGGAAAATGGGCTATGCAATGATGGCCTAAGATTATCTCCTAATCATGCAAACATGTAGTACTTCTAACAAGAGTATCAAGGCAAGTTCTAGTAAAGAATATGCAATGCAAGATCAAACTCTCAAGAAAGGATATTACTATGTAAAATGCATAGTTTAAGGCTCAAAAATCCTCTCAAGCTTTTGTCTAGGGTTTAAGTGCCTAAGATCAATCCTTCAAGCTATTCAAGTGAAATAACCCTAATCATGCTTGACTCAAACTTGAGAAATTTAAAAAAATCTTACCATTTTAGCATCAATCATTGGCATCTCACTCTAATGCACTTGAGCAATTCAACACGTGCTTTCACACTCAAGCATGCATGCATTCATTCATCTTTTCAACTTAAAAACTTTTCAATTTTTCAAGAATTTCGCACTCAAGCTCCAATAAATCAACAAAAATCATCCTCACCAAAGATTATCCATTGTAAGCTCACATTCAATAAACCAACAAATTTTCATCAATTAAGCTCATCGACCCAAACTCATCACCAAGCCAACTTAAACAAGCAAGAATCATCCATTTCACCCCAATCATCAAGCAAGCCTAAGCATATAATCAATGAAATCACAATGATACCACATCAAATAGAAACTTGAAAACCAAAAGTAAAGTAATTTAAATTCCTTATCCTACCCCCCTCCCCCAAACTTATTTTAGATCATAAAGTCTAAAATGAGTTTGGAGGGAAGAATAATAAGAAATTTAAATTACACTTACAAAAGTCCATAGCTATTTTGAAGGTGATTTTGAAAGCAATTTACTCCTTTGCTTGCTTGATTGGTTTGATTCTCTTCCTTCACTTGTTCCCATCACGATTCAACCTCGTACATTGACAATGAAACACATGGAACTTGTGAATGAGAAATGAACTTAAGAATAAGAAGTATTAGTATAAAAATAGAGAAAAATTAGGAAAACAACTAGATCAAAAAGAAGAAACAAAAATCAAATTCAAACTAAAGAAACTAACTAAAAAGAAAAAAGAAAGGATAGTTGTTGGGGTGCCTCCCAACGAGCGCTTAGTTTAACGTCGTTAGCTCGACGATACTTCATTGCCCTTTCAAAGGACTTGAAATGACTTCCAACCTCGATCAAATGCCAATCCATCCTCAAGTTCTTCAAGCTCCGGTTCATCCAATCTTGACTCTTCCGGATCATCCAAAACACTCTACAAATGGAATGTTGCCTTCTCTTCATTCATTCGAAGGGTGATACTCCCTTCAAAAACATCAATGAGGGCTCGACTAGTGGCTAAGAAGGACCTTCCAAGAATCATCGGAATATCCCGGTCCTCTGGGATGTCGAGGACAACGAAATCCACCGGGTATATGAGTTTTCCAACTCTTATAAGCACATCTTCCACAATACCTCTTGGATAGGAGATTGAACGATCCGCCATTTGGAGAATAAGTGAAGTGGGCTTAAGAGTTCCAATCTTCAAACGATGGAAAATGGAAAGGGGCATCAAATTCACACCCGAGCCCAAATCACACAAGATATTCCTAAAAGCTTGGCCTCCTATCTCACAAGGTAGAGTGAACTTCCTGGGGTTCCCTTCTTTGTTTGGAATCTTCTTTTGTAGACGAGCACTACATTCCTCTGACAATATAATGGTTTCACCCTTATCAAATTTCCTTTTCTTTTTAACCACATCCTCCAAGAATCTCTCATGATCCGCAATTTCACTCAACAAACCAATCAAAGAAGCATTTATCTCCAATTTCTTGAATGCATCTAACAAATCACCTTTCCTCTCATTCAAATTCTCATCAATAGGCTTAATGGAAGATGCTAAATTATCCAAGCAATTCAACTCAACATGCTCTTAAGACAATTTAGGAGTTAGAGTAGAAGGGATACCTTTTTGATTCTTGTGAGCACTCTCCTTCTCTATAGGTTCTTGAGCACCAATTTTACTCCTCAACTTTGAAGCTTCATAAGTATCCTTTCTTCTTTGTAGATCTTTTAGTGTATCAAGACGCTCATCAAAGGAAATTGCCTTGGACATCCTCATTCTTGAATAATAATCATGAATGTCCCAATTTGTCCAACCTTTTATAGATGGAATAATTGGACAAAGATCTATGATTCTTGGATCATTCTCATCAAGCATAACTACCTCCGAAGATGGAAGCTTATATGATTGTCTTGGCTCCACAAGATTGCTCTTAGCAAGATTTGGAGATTTTCCACAAGGTATATGTGAAGGTTTCGAAGAAGCTTCATTCACTACATGAATAGCATTGCATTGTTGCTTCGAGTTTTCTTGAGCCTTGCTAGAGGATTCTCCAAACTTGTGTTGAGTGGTAGCTTGGTTAGCCATTTGGCTAATTTGACCCTCCATCATCTTCACTTGCTTTGTCAAGGAGGTGAGTGAATTTTCCAACGCATTAACTTTTTGCCCGGTTTGTGTGATAAATGAGCTTTGTTGAGAGGACATTTGAGCTTGATTTGCCAACAATTGTTGCATCATTTGCTCCATCGATGGAGAATTCTTCTTTGGCTCTTCAATGACTCCTTGAGATACGGAGAATCCGGGAGGTGGAACTTGAGCGTTGCTAAGATTTCCATAGGAAAGATTGTGATGATTCCTATTGCTAGGGTGGTAAGCCGGGTTACGCCCTTGATGACCATAAGAGTATCCACCTTGTTGATTCCCTTGAAATCCTCCTTGGTGGTTTTCTTGGAATCCTCCTTGATTTCCTTGAAACCCTTGCTTGTTGTAATTGCCATAAAGCCCTTGATTGACATAGATCACGTCTTCACGTCCGTAGAACTCCACATTCCCTTGAGATTGAACACTTTGAATGTGAGATTTCCTTTCCTCTTCATACTTCTTCTTCATGTTAGCAAGCTCCCATGCTAGAGCCTCATACCTATCATCCTCAATCGAAGCAACCTTTCTAAAAGGGGCCCCCTCCATTGGCCATTGATAGCTATTAGCCGTCATCTCTTCAATGATTCTCAAAGCTTCCTTTGCATTCCGATTGAGAAAGCACCCACCGGAAGTAGCATCTACAATGCTTCTTGTATGCGGTGTTAACTCACTATAAAAGTTGGTCATTTGTTGAACCTCATTGAAGCCATGTTGAGGGCATTTCCTTAGGAGCTCTCTATATCTTTCCCATGCTTCAAACAAGGTCTCATCACCTTTTTGAGAAAAATGTGAGATGTCGGAAATAAGCCTTTGAGCTTTGGAGGGTGGAAAGTATTTGGAGAGGAAGGCCTTACACAAATCATCCCAAGTGTGAATGTTGGCCTTGTTCAATCCTTTATACCAATCTTTTGCCCGGTCCCGTAGAGAAAACCCGAACATTTGCATGCGAATTGCATCATTAGGAACTCCATTTAGCTTGACGGTGTCACAAATATCAAGAAATGTGCTAAGATGGGCGTCGGATCTTCCATGGGACTTCCACCAAATTGCTCGTCTTTAACCATTGGATGAGACCAGATTTGAGCTCAAAATTGTTGGCATTGATCGTACCCCACTCTCCTCCTTGGAATTGTTCCGTTGGAGATTTGAACATATGGTTGAGAGGAGGTGGTTGAGCTTCATTAGCCCTTCTTTCTTGCTCATCTCTCCAAGCTCTCATATCTTAAAGTTCCTTCCTAAGAGCCTCAATCTTGATTGTTGGCCATGTCTTGTTCTTCAATAGAATTCCTTCTTCTATGTCTTCTTTCAAAGTTCAAGATCAAATGTTGAACAAGTCTTCCCTTGGACATTGTGTGCATAAACCTACAAAACAAAAATTAAAAGAGGAAAATGCTTGAATTAGTAATTCAATAACCAAATCAACTATTGAAACTCAAACTAAGCATTCCCCGGCAACGGCGCCAAAAATTGATCCGCCCTCACTTTAGGGGTGACGGTAGAGAGCAATAATAATCGAATAGTATATTCGAGTCGAATCCACAGGGAATGCTAGGGCGTAAGAATATCAAGTAGTAACCTAGCTATCTAACTACTATCCAAGCTACCGAATGTCATGTTTTTTTGTTTTCTTAATTATATCAAACAATGTAATTAAAAAGTGACAAACTAGATAACGACTAATATCAAGAGTTAACAAACAATTGTAGAAAGCTTGGTTCCAAATATAATTTAATAATCACTAGAAGCCTAGGTTTATGGATTTGCATGGATTAGCCATTTTAATCTAATTCATATGGGAGTTCTATATATAGTAAACATCAATTCTTCTCTCGAAGCAATCAATATTAGTGGATTAACCTATGACATCTATCTCCGCTAGGTCTCAAGATGCATAAATCAACTCCAAATAGCTCAATTAATTATCTAGAAGCTCCTACTAGCAAGGATTACTAATATGTTGTGATTTGATGCCAAGTGTTATGAACTAAAGCCTACTAAGCATTTAACCAAACACCTTGTATGCACTCAATGATGGCCAATCAATCATGCAATAAAATCAAGTCCCAAACCACAAGACATATGAATTAGAAGGTAAATCCAACAACAAAATCCAAAAACCTAATTATCTAGATCATATCTTCATATATTGGAACCAAAAGGAAATTTAACTAGACATAATTAAAGGAAATAAACCATGGACAATAGAAGAAATCATGCTTAAAAGAAAGAGAATTTAATAAGGAAGAAGAAGATGGTCTTGAATTGCAAATCCATAAAGTATAGTTCCAACAATCTTCAAATTACTAAAAAGGAAAGAGAGAAATGGTTCTAGGGTTCTTGGGGAATTAAAAATATGTAAAAGATACATAAAATAGGAAGATTTTGGGGTTAAATACACAATAGGTGAGTCTTGGGTCGAGTTAGACCGAGTTGGACGACCAACTCGGTCACTAATGGGAGAAAGAAGGGCCAGAGGTGCCCTAGCCGGCGGGCTAGCCGGCCGCTGCCTCGGTTGTCCAGCCGGGCGCCGTCGCCGTCGGTTCGGCCATTTTGCACAGCTTCACCGTTTTCGCTTGTTCTCCCTCGTTCAAACTCCGATTCTCGATCCTCTTTTTGCTTTGGACTCCCAACGAACCCCTCTTTGACATTGAATGATCAAATTGGCCAAAAGAGTTCTCCATTGTTCCTGCAAAAAGCATAAAGAGACTCGAGAGAACGAGGAAAACATAAATGACATCAAACTAGTGAAACCCTAAATATATACTTGAAATTCCGCATTTAAAAACACAAGTTTCACTCTAATTGAGCTTGATTCTCCCTTGTTCCTGGCCCTCGATCCTTAATCACTTGAAAGCTCTTTTAAAATTCTCACAATAATAGATCAAAAACCGAGAAAAATGAGAAAAGTCTAAAGTATGCTAAGAGTTAAGAAACCCTAGCATTTCTAACCTTAAAACTTACAAATCAAGCTTCAAATATATTCAAAATACACTCAACATGCACATAAAATACGTGTTAATTAGGCGGCGGGAGAAGAGCGAAGAATGCGGCGGAGCTCGGGAAGGCGAGGAATTTCCGCGGCGTGCGGCAGAGGCCATGGGGGAAATTTGCGGCGGATATTCGAGATCCCATGCGACGTGTGCGGCTGTGGCTGGGAACCTACGACACGGCAGAGGAGGCCGCCATGGTGTACGACCACGCGGCTATCCAGCTACGTGGGCCCGACGTGCTGACCAACTTCTCCCCTGTATCGCCAGAGTACAAAAGGGCAAGCTCAGGGTACACCTCTGCCGAGGAGGAATCGCATGACAATGTGACGTCACCCAAGTCCATCCATCGCTTTTTCACGATGGCCGACTCACAGGCCGAAGCTGAGTCGTTGATCGATCTTATTTTCGTAGGTAATTAATGAACGCCAATAAGGAATAAGTGAACACGAAAGTAAAAGGAACACAAAGGAATTATGTGGTTCGATCTATCGGAATAGATCTACGTCCACGGGGCGGAAAGAGTATGAATATTATTGCTAGTATGAGTATTGGTTACAAGATTGTTCTCTCCCCTCTCATTCTATTCTAAGCCCCTATTTATAGATAATTATATGGAGTTCGACTATAATACAAAGTCTACTCCTATAAGGACTCTTTGAGCTTATCTTCTTCTTATGGGCTGGCATCTGAGCTTATATATCTCTCTTGGAGCTCGAGTTATAGTCGATGTATGAGTCTTGGTTTAGTGAAGAAGTCTCTCTCTTAGTTGGGCCGAGCTGCGTGGGCCGAGCTTAACTGTCGGGGCCCAATTATATTGGGCCTGATGCTTGGGCCTAGGAGCTGGGCCGTATCCTATTAGTCGTCCTCGACGGCGGATGACGCTGCCACCGAGAAAGATGGCGGCAATGAGAGTTTCGCGGATTTTCTGATATTTCCGGTTAACGATGATTTGTTCTCGGGTTTGGAAACCGGACCCGGTTTGTTTGAGCAAGATGGTTTCTGGTGCGATTTAAACGGAATAGATATCGGGTACTGGGGTGATGCGGTTGTCGGGTCGGGTATTGATTTGGGAGCGGGATCCGGATCGTGCGATGATTTGTGAGATAATTTGTTGTAGGAATTTGCCTTTCGCGATATATTTAGGTCGGATCCACCGGCAGTCCTTTGGGAGTCGTGAAAAGACGTTTGCAATGAAAATCAACGATGTGCTGAGTTTTTGGAAGTTTTGAGATAGCTAAAATCGAAAGTTGATCGATCTTGTTTTCATAAGGTAATTAATGAGCACTAATAAGGAATATATGAACATAAAAGTAAACGGGACACAAGGAATTACGTGGTTCGATCTACCGGAATAGATCTACGTCCACGGAGCGGAAATAGTTTGGATGTTATTGCTAGTATGAGTATTGATTACAAGATTGTTCTCCCCTCTCATTCTATTCTAAGTCCCTATTTATAGATAATTATATGGAGTTCGACTATAATACCAAGTCTATTCCTATAAGGACTCTTTGAGCTTATCTTCCTCTTATGGGTTGGCATCCGAGCTTCTATATCTCTCTTGGAGCTTGAGTTGTAGTCGATGTAGGAGTCTTGGTTGTCTTGGTGAAGAAGTTTCTCTTTCTCAGTTGGGCCGAGCTGCGTAGGCCGAGCTTAACTGTCGGGGCTCAATTATATTGGGCCTGATGCTTGGGCCTAGGAGCTGGGCCGTATCCTATCACACAACCCCCCCAAAAAGATGTAGAAGCGAGGGTGTGACTTAGGGGAAATAGTTGAGGTAGGAGTAGTGTAGTATAAAGTATGTTGCCCTGTCGAAAAATAAATTCGATGAAGTCGAGTTCGGCTCGTCCCGTCAAAAGACGAGGTAAGAAAGAAATGCCTTGCCCCGTTGAAGACAAGGTAAAGAATAATTGCCTTGCCCCATCGAAAAATAAATTTGACGAAGTCGAGTTCGGCTCATCCCGTCAAAAGACGAGGTAAAAAAGAAATGCCTTGCCCCGTCGGAAAATAAATTCGACGAAGTCGAGTTCGGCTCATCCCGTTAAAAGACGAGTTAAAAAAGAAATGCCTTGCCCCGTCAAAAAATAAATTCGACGAAGTCGAGTTCGGCTCGTCTCGTCAAAAGACAAGGTAAAAAAGATGCCTTGCCCGTCGAAAAATAAATTCGACAAAGTCGAGTTCAGCTCGTCCCGTCAAAAGATGAAGTTAGGCTTTAGGTAGCTCATCCTCGTCATAAGATGAGGTTAGGCTTTAGGTAGCTCGTCCTCGTCATGAGATGAGGTTAGGCTTTAGGTAGCTCGTCCTCGTCATAAGACGAGGTTAGGCTTTAGGTAGCTCGTCCTGCTTTAGGTAGCTCGTCCTCATCATAAGACGAGATTAGGCTTTAGGTAGCTCATCCTCGTCATGAGACGAGGTTAGGCTTTAGGTAGCTCGTCCTCGTCATAAGATGAGGTTAAGCTCATCTTCATTTTAAACAAAGGTAATTCGTCCTTATTTTTAACGAAGGTAGTGCCTCCTCATTTTAACGAAGGTAGTTCGTCGTTGTTTTTAACGAAGGTAGGCTCGAGGTTCCTTATTTGTCGAGAAGTATCGATAGGGGTGGTCCCCTTACGCACGTTTATAGTTTATCCCATTTAGTCATCCTCGTCAGGATTTTATGTCATCCTCGTAAGGGTATTTTATCATCCTCGAAAGGGTATAAAAGAAAAATAAATATTTTATTAATAGAGAAGAAACAAAAAAACCCTAAATAGACGACGTGACACATAACCTTTTTAGACTTATGATCTTTCGAGGGCGTTGCGTTGGCCTCAGCCTTGGTCTCCTCGATCTTCTCTTTTCTTTTTGTTGGAAGGTTCGGCCTTATCAGCTTCGCGTTTTCTCCTATCAGCTTCGTCGGCCTTTGCAAACCGATCTGCTATACGCCAAAGCTCTGAGGCAGTCTTAGGCTCGTACTTGACGATCTCCTTGTATAAAGCACTAGGTAGGATGCCATTTTGAAAGGCAGAGATAAGGACCTCATAAGTCAGGCACTCGACTTATAGAATTTCCTTGTTGAATCTAGTCATGAAGTCACTGATGGGTTCACCTCGCCTTTGCGTTATGGTAAGTAGATGTGCCACGGTGGTTTTTGCCTCAGCTTTCTGGAAGAATCTCCGCTCAAAGGCATCCATTAGCTCGTCGTACGATCCGATGCTGCGAGGTGGTAGACTATCGAACCACATGCGAGCATTGTCCATCAACAACTCTAGGAACACCTTGCGTATGTAGACGTCATCGCTGAGTCCCTGGTTGACCATGTTGTATTGGTATTGGGACAGGAAATTCCTCGGGTCACATGATCTATTGTATAGCTTGATAGGCGGGACTCTGTACTTATCCGGGAGAGGAGTGTAAAGTATTCGGTTGGTGAAAGGGGTAGAGATCCTCCCGTACACTCCGAACCTCCCTCCTTGGTAATTGTCCTCGTCGCGCCGAGGTAAGAGGGTGTTGCGCCGAGGTGAGATGATGTCGCAGCGAGGTGAGATGCGATGGTGGTCCCCTTGGCGATCGTCAACAAATCTCCTAGGGAGAATCCCGGCATCCCGTGCGCCTATGATCCTGACGCTAGGGGACTTTTGCTGATGCCGCGATCCGGAGGTAGCTTTGTGCTCTCCACCTCAACTTTGGACTTTTTGTTGCTTAGCAAATTGGAGAAAATCTTGCTTATTATGCGCAAGATATCCCCTTACAGCCTTATCGAATTCGTCCGGTTAGAGATGGACGTCATCCTCCTCCTGGCTGCTATTGTGACCCTCTCCTTCCGGGTAGATCGGATTGCCATGCTTATCCACCAGCACGTGCTCAATGTGCCCGTCCGGTGTTTAGTCTTTGGCGGGTTCCTTCCCGGGTCATTTATTTGTTGCAAGATTAGGATCTTGTGCCTGGCTTGCCCCATTTGCTAAGGCTCCTTTTCTTTGTTGGCGGCGGCGGCGGCGGTTGATTGTGTTGGTCTTCCTGTCATGGCGGCAGATTACCCAAAAAACTTTTGATCGGAAATCACAAATTTATATTTTCCACAGACGGCGCCAGTGATCGATCTTGTTTTCGTAAGGTAATTACTGAGCACCAATAAGGAATAAATGAACACAAAAGTAAACGGGACACAAGAAATTATGTGGTTCGATCTACCGGAATAGATCTACGTCCACGGAGCGGAAAGAGTATGGATGTTATTGCTAGTATGAGTATTGATTACAAGATTGTTCTCCCCTCTCATTCTATTCTAAGCCCCCTATTTATAGATAATTATATGGAGTTCGACTATAATACCAAGTCTATTCCTATAAGGACTCTTTGAGCTTATCTTCCTCTTATGGGTTGGCATCCAAGCTTCTATATCTCTCTTGGAGCTTGAATTGTAGTCGATGTAGGAGTCTTGGTTGCCTTGGTGAAGAAGTTTTTCTTTCTTAGTTGGGCCGAGCTGCGTAGGCCGAGCTTAACTGTCGGGACCCAATTATATTGGGTCTGATGCTTGGGCTTAGGAGCTGGGCCGTATCCTATCAAAAATCTTTATCTTAATTCCTATGTTTATTTTATTTTTATTTTCTTTTTCTTTGGGCGAATGTAAAACTGGGCTGTTTATAAGTACAGTATAAATGAAATGAAATGTTATTATAGTATTACCGTAAATAATAATGTGATACTATACATAAATAAAATATGTTCTATAATTATATGCGACTTGAGTGCTTATTATTTTTCAAGAGACCGGAATACTTCTTTTTAGGGAAAATATTAGTTATTGAATAAGTAGTAGTAACATTCTTGGAACAATAATATTGTCGTGCATGTTTTGTTGAGTGGAAAATCGGATATCTTATGAGACCAAATTCTTAAACCGATAATTAGTACATATTTATCCATTTTGCACCACAAATATGGGTTCCACTTGTTAAATTTCATTATTGGTTTATTCTATTACAATTAAATTCACTTTTTAATTGAACTTAGGGTATTAACCTCACTATGATATCATTTAAACTTGTAAATTATCCGAAATAGTGCATGTTACATGGATCTCTTTACTCATGCACATTCGCGTCATGTGTTATACTCCTTCAGGTACAGGATTTCTGACACTTTTTATTATTTTATACCTCACATATGAATATAAAAGGTCTCAGAAATCTTGTGCCGGAGGTTAGTACATATAAATCGTAATATTAATATAAGATGTCACTATAAAATACACTTACATAGCCCGGAACTAAAACAAGTTAAGTCAAATAAAGCTTAAATGTTTATTTTTTCAAAAAAAAAAAAATCTGTTTAGTTCGGAACGAAGAGTGGAATATGCATATTTGGATAAATTCAAATTTAATTATATTTTTGAAGTGAAATGCCATGCGTACCTTGATATGCACAATGATATAAATACACCTACAAACTAAGAGAATGTAGATAGAAGGACCGATCCACGGATTTGATGCTCCCTTACACTCTATATATGTTGGAGGTGCTTAATTAATGAGAAACTAGATGTGCCCACCCTCAATTTCTAGACATGCATTTGAGTTCCACATAAATTTCTTAATCATATTTTTTTTTTCTATTACAATTATGTATGAAGCATACACACATACATACGTCTCTCTCTCTATTTTCACCTCCCGTGAGCACCATTTATATTTTGACTATTTTATCATATATTTTTTTTCTTTTTTTATTGATCTTTATTCTAAGACTATTAATTGTAGACGGGAAAAAAATGAAAAGATCAAATAGCAATCAACAAACGTAAATAAAAAAGTAATGTATCCGATTATGTAACCAAACAATACCATAACAACAAATATAAAATTGATTATTGCAATAACATAGCATATAAATCGAATAAACTTCTTGATTATAGTAAATTAGAGTACGATTTTGGAAGAAAAAGAAGAAGACGGAGAAGAAGAAAAAGGAAAAAAAAGTAAATAACGTGAAGGTATGAAGTAAGAGATTATGCAAGTTCCATGAGTTTAGGATGAAACCCCTAATGGTATATAAAGTATAGTTATAATCCTTCCCACTTATATAAAGTACTCCCTCTGTTCTCGAAGAATGTGATGTTTCTATTTTAGTCAATGACCTCATACTTCCCTTTATACTTTATACCTTATTTTTTCTAATTATTTTTTTTTAGAAAAAACACTTTATAACTTAACTTTTTCTCTAATAGGCCTCAACCCAGTTGGGAACCCCACTCAGTTTGTGAGTTTTAATGATGTTTATCGAAACAACACTTAGAAGTTTCTAGATCTTTCTAGAGTTAGGTTGCTAGATCAAACTGTTATGTATAGCTCAGTTTGATGATTTGTTTTAGGCAGATCTTAGTCAACTAGATTGTAGAAGTTCAGCACTTGCCTTAAAGAGTTCAAGCTTACTCGAAGATTGAAGGAAGATTGCTGAAGACTCTAGTTTGAAGAAGTAGTCTCAACCTGCTGTTATGGATCTACAGACATTGAAGAGGAAGGAAGACAATGGGAGAAAGAATAAGAAAGATAAATTAGGGATTGAAGTTGTAATCGTCGCAGAGGAAAGCGAAAGTGGGGAAAAGGCTGGGTTGGATGAGTAATTGGGCTATGGAAGAGTTATTGGGCCACAACTTTATGGTTTGGGCTGAGTTAAGTGTTGGAGCATTTTATTAGTTTTGTTGGAGTCAATTTTAGAGTCGTATTTCTATTGTTTAGTTTTAACGTTTTTAGTTTCTTTTCCTTCAAGAAACGAGATCTCTTAGCTATAAAATGTAAGGATGTTTCCAGAATGAAAGTAGGAATGAATTACATATTTTCTCTTTATCTCCCTCTCGGTTTTCTCTCTAGTCTCTCTAATCTCCCTCTATCTTCTCCTTATTTCTTCTACAATTCTCCTCTAATTTTCATCAATCAGTAGTGGTTCACTACAAGTGGTATTTCAGAGGCCAGGTTTTCATCTTCATCTTCACTTTCATCCATGACTGAGGTTACAAGGTTCAAAGATCTACAGGAAGCACAAAAAAAACCGGATCAGTTGCTGCAAACAGAGGCTATGAAGATGGCAGCCTCATAAATGAAAGTTAATGAGCAAATTCAAGGTATGGATAAGAAATTTGAACATCTTACCAATACCTTAGTTGATATTCAGCTGCAGTTGCATAATTTGAATTCAGATAATGGTTTGGGTGAAAATTCTATTTTGGGTGGTTATGGGTAGAGGTGCCTGGGCTTTTCGGCCCGTAGGGCCGAGCCCTAAACCAGCCTTAAGTCAACGGTTCGGGCCCGAGCCCGCCGGTCAACGGGCCTGAACCGATGCCGGGACCGTCGAAGAAGGACCGGGCTAGGGTCGAAGCAAGTCTGAACCGCGGCCCCTAGGTTAACCGGCGGGCCGGCCCACCGGGCCAAGGAATGAACCGACGGGCTGGATATAGCCGTTGGAGCCCGACGCGCTGCTCAGGACCGACGGGCCGAGGTAGGCCCGGCGGGCCGAACGGGAAGAAACTGTCTGCGACTCTGCGCGCCTGCTGCTGCATGCATGGGCTGGGGGGGCTGGCTGCAACGGCTCCTAGCCGTTGGCTGGCCCCTCCCCCTTCTCTCCACTCTTCCTCTTACTCTATAAATGCATACATCAAGATAAAGATCAAAACACCCATTTTCATCTTAATCTCTCAACTCTCAAGCTCTAATTTGCATTCTAAAGCTCTCATTTCTCAACTCTCAAGTTGTAAGATTCAAGCAAACTCTCCTCACTCTCATTTTCTCAAGCTCTATTTACACTCTCTCAAGTCTCAACTCTCAAGCTCTATTTTTGCACTCTCTCATTTTCTCTCTCTACTCAAACTCTCAAGCTTTTACTCTCACATACACAATGTCTTCTTCCAAAGGAAACAAAGGTAAGGGCAAGATTGTCGGTGAAACCCAAAGCGATGGAGGCCGACAAACTCAAAGGTCAAGGAGGATGGAAATAGCGGAGGAAATCTCAAGGCAAGTAGCCGAACGACTAGAAGCCGAAGAGTATGCGAGACTTCAAGCCCAAGAGCAAGAAGATGAAGCCTTTGAGGAGATGGTAAATACGATGGAAACCCAAGGATTCAAATTTCATGGCTCCACCAACAACGAAGATGAAGAGCACGACGACGACGAGCACGAGGACGATCAACCTCCTCCTCCTCCTCCTCCTTCATCAAAGGCTAAGAAAGCACCAAAGTCCGACATCTTCAAGAAACACTTTCGACTTGTTGATGCTCCGGAGATCGAAGGCGAACCTCCTCTAGCCGATGGTCGAAAGAGATTCCTTGTGTATTGCAACTATTGCACAACCCGTTATAAATGGATCGAAAAAGGAGGCTACGGCACTATGACTAGGCACATGGAAAGCATGCATCCGAGTGAGTTCGGAATCTCTACTTCTCAAACTCAAATTCAAGTTAACACTTCATCTTCGGAGACGGGTACACACTCTTTATTTAAATTTGATAAAGGTTGATATGAAGATGCTATGGCTAGATATTGTGCTATGGAGAAACAACCTTTTAGTTATGCCGATAGAATAACATATGAAGCATCCTACAAAGAAGGCTTAGGTCCAAATGCTTCTAAAGTTGCTAGAACTCAAATGCTAAAAAGGATTAGGCGTCAATGCATGGAAAAACAAAAAGATTTGATGAAATATTTGAACCGTTTGGGTCATAAAGTTTCTGTTTGTGCCGATGTTTGGACGGATGCATATAATATACATAGTTATATGGGAATTACATGTCATTGGGTTGATTACAAATGGACTTTGCAAAAACGTTTGATTGCATTTAGGGAGTTTGAAGAGCCTCACACGGCTCGAAATATTGCTTTGATTATTATCACTGTTTTAAATGAATATGGTTTGATTAATAAGGTTTTTTCGGTTGGTTTTGATAATGCATCGGCAAACACGGCTAGTATTCCTCAACTCATTGAAGCATGTGCACCATCTTTTGATGGAAAATACTTTCATTCTAGATGCATTTGTCATATTTTGAATTTATGTGTCCAAGATGCTTATGAGATTTTTCAAACGTCCGTTCTTCCTATTAAAAATGCCGTTAAATATTTGCACAAATCAAAAACATTGGGGAAAAAATGGCAAAAATATTGTCGTTCAAAGAATATTGTTTATACGTGTTTCAAAGCTGATGTATCTCATCGTTGGAATTCTACTTATGAGATGCTTAATAGTACAATGGAGTATAAGGGTCATTTATGTGATTTTTTTAGGAAAGAATTTTCCACGGTTCAATTAGTTCTTAATGAGAGTCATTGGGATGCATGTTATGATTTATATGCATTATTGAAGGTTTTTCATATGGCTACTAAATAATTATCGGGTGTTTACTATTGTACTTCCGTTAAAGTGTTGGAACATTGCATGTATATTGCCATGTCTTTTAAGGCTTGTTTTAATAGGCCAAACTTGCAAGGTGTGATTTATTTTATGGTTCAAAAATGGCTAAAGTATTTTAGGGAGATTCCAAAAAATTTCTTGATTGCTAAGTGTTTGGATCCTAAATGGAGATATGAAGGTGTTTGTCAAATGCTTGGGATTTATTATGATGCTTTTTTGGAAATGGACTTTAGTAATGTTGTAATTGATGGTGAACAAATATTTTTTGATATTCCAAATGTGCAAGATATGAAGGATGATCTACATAGGACTTTGATAGAACTTTTTGATGAATATAGGATAAAGTATGGTAGTAATGAAGATATTACCAATATTTCTTCGTCTTCTACTATGATGCCTTTATTTGATTTTCCCTTTGCTATGGACTCAATGGATCCTTTAGTTAGACAAATGCAAGGAATGTACCAAAATAGAACTTATGATAATCCAAGGAGCCAAGGTAATAGTGAATTGGATATATTTTTGCAAACTCGCTTTGTTTTTGGTGTTGAAGATAGTGGTCCGTCGATCGACGTGTTGAAATGGTGGTCGAAGAGAGTGGAGTACCCAATACTCTCCATGATGGCGAAGGAGTTATTTGCCATCCCGGCATCCACCGTATCCGTTGAACAAACCTTTAGCACCAAAGGTCTTATGCTAGATCAAAGAAGATCAACAATGAAGCCGGCAAACATTGAAGCTACCATGTTGCTCGATGATTGGTGTAGGGCCGACCTTAGAGCTCAAGAACCGGAATGGGATGATCGGAATGAGAGCGAAGATGAAGCCTTCACCGAGACGGATCGATCGGCATCGGCATCGGGTGCGGAATAGGAACCGTTGTGTTGTAATAAGAACTACGTCGACTTTGATTCCTCTATTAATATGAGGATACGTAGGCAACTCGATTTTAGAAATGAAATTGAGTTCAAGTCCCTTATTATAATTTTTAGTATTTTTCTTGTCAAATGTAAAAGTTCTTATTCAATTGTCAAAGTGATTAAATTGAGCTTAATTTAATGTTGTAATTTTTATCATTAATAATGCAAAATTGATCAATTGTTATGCATTTTCAACAATTTAATGAGTAATTTAAATATTTTTTTTAAATAAAAATATACATATAAACTTGACAAATTGACATTTCCTATTCATTAAATTAATTAATATAAAAGAATAAAATTTAAAATGTAAAAAAAAGTTGAAAGAAAAAAATAAATTATCACATTTTCGGCAAAATGCCGAGAGCATTTGCTCAAAACAGAGCATTGCTCTGTTTTTCAAACCATTCCAATTTACCACGGCCCGGCGGGCCGGCCCTAGGCCCGACATTTTCAGCCCGGCCCGGAACCGGCGGGCCTAGGGTCGAGCTTGTAACCTACACTTGCTACAAGGGCCGGGCTAGGTTCAAGCCCTGTCAGGCCCGTGGCCTGCCGGGCTAGGCCCGAAACCGGCGGGCTCGGCCCGTGGGCAGGACTAGTTATGGGAAGGGAAATGGATCTACTACTAATTTTGCTCTTAGTCCTTTACCTAGGCTGGATTTTCCTAGGTTTGAGGGTTCTAATCCTAAATCATGGATTATAAAATGCAACAGCTACTTTAAATTAATGAATGGAATTCCTGATTCTCAGAAGGTTCACTTAGCTTCCATGCATTTTGAGGGTAAGGCTCTTACTTGGTTTCAGAATTTAAACATGAGGGATGTTGCAATTACTTGGGGACAATTTCTTGAGGTGGTTTCTGCTAGATTTGAAGATTTGAGGATTTCTAACATCATTGTGGAATTTAATAAGCTTAAAATGACTGATTCCTATGATGCATATGTGGAACATTTTAATGAACTCAAGGCTTATATGGTGATGAATGATAATAGCAAGTATTCTGAGGATTATTTCATAACTATTTTTCTGAGTAGGTTAAGTGAGGAGCTGAGATCATTTATTCACATGTTTTAACCTAGAACTCTAGACCAGACTATTGAGTTAGGTAAGCAGCAGATAGTAACATTGGATGCTATTGCTAAGAGAGTGAATCCATCTCCTAGATCTCTTTCAAATCAGGGGTTTGGCAAATCAGAGGGAAATCAGAATCATGTACCTGCTAAAATTTCTAGCAACTCCATTCCAACTAAGTTGTTTACTTCTGCTGAGATGACTGCAAGAAGAGAGAAGGGAATCTGTTACAATTGTGATGAGCCATATGCTTTTGGACATCGGTGCAAAGATAGAATTAACTACTTAATGATGACTGAGGCAGAAGAAATTATGATTACTCATGCAGACGTGGAACATGGAATACGTGATGAGGAAGGAAATTTGGTGCAACATATTGAAGAGGTGTATATGTCATTGCATTCTATTATGGGAGCAAGTGGCATTACTACTATGAGAGTTGTTGGATAAATAGGTGACCATAAGTTGCATATCCTATTGGATACTGGGAACACACTAAGTTTTCTAAATGAGGAGACAACTAAGAAACTGGGGTGTAAAATTCAAGATGACAGACCATTGTTGGTGAAGGTAGCTAATGGGCAGAAGCTTATAAGCACAAAGAGGGCTACTGATTTTAAATGGTCTGTGCAAGGCCATGAGTTTCAATTTTCACCAAGGCTACTAAAAAATGAGGGTTGTGACATGATCCTCGGAGGTGACTGGTTGAGAGTTTGTTCTCCAATTGAACTTGACTATGCTACTATGATCTTTACAGTATCTCTCAATGGTGAAAGGGTTAAAATTCAGGCCATAACTACTATGATGGAGGACAGCGGTGATAATGGGCCAATCTTAACCTGCCTTACACACGAGGAACTCACATACTTTGATGAAAATTTTGCTGCAGAGACTGCTGTTGTGCATACTATATCAACATTCATGCTAGGGTTTACATGTGTACATGTGTTGAAGTATCTTGAGAATATCGTTGCTGGAGCATTGGTGCTGGGAACACGCATCATCCTCCAAAGTTTTACTGATGATATCTTGATGCCCATTGCCGAGGCAAGTGTTGAGTTCAGTCGCTGCATGAAACATATATTTGTTCAGAAATGGCCTGAAGCTAATCATCATGGAAACACCAAATTCGAGCCTTTAATCATTCTCAATACGCACCTTGTTAATCAGGAAAACCAGGCACCTCTTCAAATTCTTGCGCCGAGGTTGAAGATTCAGCCGCAGTTAGCTACTTGGACGGATTTGCAACACATTATCTGTCACGCCCCGATTCTCGAAGGAAGAGGAAATCGTGAATTAGGGCGCGACTGAGGTTGGAGAAAAGAGGCGGGGAAAGAAAGGGGAAAACTTATCTTATATAAATAAACTGGATAATGTGCCTAAAGAATTTGACAATATTTCCCTTATAAAAGGAAGGAACCTAAAATCGAAAATGACAAGAGATAATAAAGAGATACGTTCATTCATAGCATAAGGATCGTTTAAGTTCAAATGGCTCAACCATAGATATAAAGGATAGACTTAATACATAAAAAGAAGTTAAAGAGTCTAAGCTCTTATCAAAAGACATAACAACTTCAAGGAACAAAGTCGAGAGTTAAATACAAAAGATGAGCAACTAGCGGAAGCTTATTAACAAAAGAAAAACCCTCGCCTCAGCTCTGCCCCGTCAGCACTGTCTGCTTAACCTGAAAACATTTGGAAAATATTTGGGCTAAGTACTAATGTACTCAGTGGGCTTAGCATTTGATATACAGTTTATCAAAAACAAAATACAGTTTATCCATTATCATAAGACATAACCTGGAAGGTTTTGTAAAAGAAATACATCCAAGTATGTCAAAACATCATCATTTTTCGTAGCGCGCATTTGTCACACTCTACAGTTACTCTTACTGTGACCCCGGACCTCTAGCCACTGTCGGGTCCATTAACATTCATTTTGGACTTCGAGTCGAAACCCAGAGAGTCCCATTCATCATTCATTTTGGACTTCGGGTCGAAACCCAGAGAGTCCCATTCATCGATAACACACGAGAGAGATCAACCAATCGCAATACTATCCGGGTGTATACACAGTTCAAAGTTAGTGTTTAAGACTGAACTAAGAACCTCGATCGATTAACTTCAGAGCATTAAACATGTAGAGCGCACAAAAATATTTTATGGATAAACAATTTTCATTTTATAAATATCAGAGCATAACATAACTCAAAATATGTTTGGAAGTAAAGCCCACCGTAAGGTAGCAATCAAGCAAGCAATCAGTCAACTTCGGATCCTCTTATCTCCTTGCCTCCATAGCTATTAACCTATTTACAAGCATAATAGGTTAATACTAGTTTATAAGTAAGCATATACTTATACTCTATCTTCCTTAGTAACTTAATCTCTTATATACTTAACATTATCCCATCTTATCTCATACTTAGCTACTTAATCTCATTGGCTAAGAACGTGTGAGAGTGAAATGAGGATTAATAAAGGTCCTCAATGAACTTGAAGAGTCGGTGGTTAAAGCTAGACAAAAAATATTCATGATTCAAAGATGGATAGGAGTTGAACATTTGATACAAGGCTTGGCAGATTTGCCACACTTGAACGGTTTGGCTATAACTTGAGTATTTGATTATCAATGAAGGCACATGACACATGAATGGAAACACAGGAAGCTAATCTTTCTAATACAATCAATTCCTGATTCGGGGAATGAGTATATTAGAATCCATGAATCAATCTTTGGCTCGATTCAATAATGAGAACAGTTTTGCGACACTTTAGGAGAATAATTGTTTCTCACAAATGGCTAACTGAATCAAGGCTTGGCTTATCAATCTGGAATTCTAAGACATATAGGTATGACATACTTAAAATCCAGATTTTTATCTTACACGAGCTGGGATATGGACAATCATCAAACAAGGTCATGAGTTCTGAAAACAGAAACAGGGCAGGTTTACAGTACTGACTTTGAAAGGCCATAAGTCATTCAATACTTATAATGAGAGACTGTTCAAGTTATCAAACTGTAATTCAGAGTGTGTAGAATAATTTCATGTCTCACGGTTACACTCAGAAAAGCAACGAAAACGCCTCATATAGAGGTTTAAAAATGACATGGCAGCTGGGGTATTTCAGTTTTGGCAGAGTGACATATAAACTTTGAAAAATCATAGTAAATTCATACGAACTCCGTTTCAAGTAAACGAGATATGTATAGAATGCTAATGGAACGTACTTCGACATGGATGAAGAATAAATGTCGAATTTCAAATGAGCTGTTCTCAGTTTAGCCCGCAAGTGGGCTGATTTCCAGATTTCAAAAGAAATGAGATGTGAATTTCAAAAGCATGAACTCATGTCAAGGGTCATATTTTGAGCTAAGATATCTCGAGCTATACTCAACCAATATGGACACAGAGAATATCAATTGAAAGCTTGCTTAACAGGCTACAACACCATGCTTTTATTTTCTGAAATGGGGTTGGAGTTCATGGCCAAAAATGAGGATAAAAATCGGTACTCAAGTTGTTTTTCTCAAAAATAATTTTAAGACGTGTCAACTTCAAATCATTACAGTATTCGCATACGAACTTGGTTTTGGGCACATGACACGGTTATGGAAACCTGAGACAATAAGCTTTAATATGGTGAAAAAATTTAACTCATATCGTTTAAGGATGTTTCGAAATCAAGCTCGAAAGTTCGCTGACTTTTTCCAGATTTTCCAGATTGACATACCAACTTCAAAACGACGCTACGGATGCATATAAACTCGGATCAAGATGAAATTTGGGCTACGGATAGCTGAGAACATGAGCTACAACTTTCATTTAGGACTCGAAATGAGATAGAGTCGGGAAAGGGTTCGAAAATGCTGAACAAAACGTGCACGCCAAGTGTTCGATAAAATACCCAAATCAAAAACGTGAAGAATACTTACGGGTTCGGCTCTAGCTCATCTTAAACCATCATTTGAACTCAAGAACATGAATAATAACTGACTTAGAGACTTATACATGCTAGAACGAAAAAAATCTTCATCTCAATGTTATAAGAATTCACTCTAGACTTCATTTCTTATTCGAAACATCAAGGATGAAGTGAATTTACCGATTGAAAAAGGGGAGAATCGAAGCTTGCTTCTTCTCTCAAGGTTTCGGCCCTTGTATGTCCTAGCTGCACATCCTTGATCGAAAATCTACTTGCACACTCTTGTTCTTGGGTTTGAATGGTGAAGAAATCCCAATTTTGGAGTTGATTCTTGAAGTGGAAGTGTGAGTTTGGTGTAGTGTGTGTTTTAGTGTGTGTTCTTGGTGCTGAAAATGGGGAGTTCGGCTATGAGGATGAGGAGAAAGGAAAATGAAGTGAGGTAGGTGGTGGTGATGAGAATGAGAGTTGAGTGTGTGGTGGAGAAGAACCCACACTCTCGATCTCTCTCTCCCTCTCATTTAGATTTTAACCCTTCTCTCTTTCTCTCAAGATGTGGCACACACATGCACCACACACACTTCTATCTAATAGTATTTCTTCTAGTGGAATATCTCTACACACATCTCATCTTATTTCCGTAAAATTCTTATCGCGTAGTATTCCCGAAATCACTTTTCCATTATTCCTTCATTCTCGAGATTCATTGGAAATAATTCCAACATATAATAAAAATTTCCATAAGCTCATTTTCATCTGTGCTCGATCTCAAATACTCAAGAAAATTTTATTTCCTCCTTCGAAATTTAAATTTTCCAAATACGGATTTTTACGGCTATTACATTATCCGCAAGTTTTCATTTTTTGATCCTTGGGGACAAGGATCGTTTCATCGGGGGGGAGGGGGGAGGGTATTGTTATGGATCTACAGACATTGAAGAGGACGGAAGAGAGTGGGAGAAAGAATAAAAAAGATAAATTAGGGATTAAAGTTGTAATTGTCGCAGAGGAAAGGGAAAGTGGGGAAAAGGCTGGGCTGGAGGAGTAATTAGGATATGGAAGAGTTATTGGGCCACAACTTTATGGTTTGGGCTGAGTTAAGTGTTGGAGCATATTATTATTTTTGTTGGAGTCAATTTTAGAGTCGTCCTATTGTTTAGTTTGAAAATTTTTAGTTTCTTTTCCTTCAAGAAAAGAGATCTCTTAGCTATAAAATGTAAGGATGTTTCCAGAATGAAAGTAGGAATGAAATTACATATTTTCTCTTTATCTCCCTCTCGGTTTTCTCTCTACTTTCTCTAATCTCCCTCTATCTTATCCCTATTTCTTCTACAGTTCTCCTCTAATTTTTATCAATCAGTAGTGGGTTCACTACACCTGCCTAAATAGGTTGAACAATCTGGCTCCTGCATCTCTTGAAGCGAGCTGGACTACCTCAATGGGAAGAAAATACAATGTGTCAGAGTACTGTTCTGACACATCCAACAGCTAGAATTCGATTTCTCGCCTATAAATACTGCTTCCCTCGACCAGAATTCTTACGGGAAATTTAGTATTCAAAGCCAAACCTCTGCTGAATTCTCAAGCATTCCAAGCCTTCAACTCAACACTCGAAATCAAGATAATTTCCCAAGTGTTGAGTGCTTAGTGAGAGTTCTATATTCTGCTGCTCAAGTGATTGTTAGAGAGTTTCTACGGTTTCGTTGATTCACTCATTGTTTAGATACTCTCGCTTGTTAATTCTTTCTTCAAAGTTAGGATAGACTTTGAATTAGGAGAGCTAGCAGTTACTGTTTGTAGTATATTTGCAAGCAAAGTTTGTAAGGGTCACGACCCATAACTCATGCGTGATCTTCATCGAGGAACTGACGAAAGATTAAGGCTGGTTCTCGACCAGTATAAAGAAGAAAGAAAGAAATCCAAGGTTAAGGGATTTCAGATCGTAAGATCTTACATGGATGTATGAGGGTTATCTCCGAACCACGATAAACTCTCGTGTCTCGATCTTTCTCTCTTTTAAACTTTCTTTACTGCTTACTTATTACAACTGCTGAACTAACATATTCATCATACTGCATTCGTTATTCGAACTGTTAGTTTAAAAGATAAAAGAATTTTCTAAAGAGTTTTCCAACACTAGCCACCAACTCCCGCACTCTAGTTCAATTTAACAAACTCAGTAGTTCACTATCTGAGTTGGATAAACTGAACTCTCAGTCTGATCAAACTCTCTGACTCAGTTCGTCTTAGTCAGTTAGCACCTGTTAGTTTGCACAAATCTAAAACTGTTGGAAATTGGTGTATTCTCCCCCCATACACTAACCAACAAGCCCATACTTAATTTTTTTTATCAACTATCTACATATTTTTTTATTAAAATTTGTGCCACCAAGAGCACACTGCACTCCGCGCTCGTGGTGGATAGAGGGAGTGATATTTTATTAACAAATTGATAAAATGATTCTAGTAATGGAATAAGAATGATAACAGAATGAACCAAGCGATTTAATTCTTATGGTTGGTATCAACAAGGAATTGAATAATCATTTTTAAATTGAATTACATCACCATAAAGCAAAAGATCATACTAGTCTAAGTCCATAAATATATAGTTCCAGCTCGGACCAAGCCTATTGTTGTAGTGGCCGAGCCACACCTAGGTCGGGCCTTTTAGAAAAAAAAAGCCCAATAGGGGCCCATTTGAGGCTTTTTTAGGTGGGCTTGTATCGGGCTCGAGTTTTAGACATGAAAACTAGCTTAGATAGAACTCATTTCGAGGGGAAAAAGGCCGCTAGCCCAACTCCTCTGAGCAACTGGGCCGAGCATGGGGTTGGGTGGGTCTAGCTCACTAGACAACTATAAACTTATTTGTCGGTACGACTGCAAAAATAATTCGAGCCCATTTGACCAGGAGTATGTCGGGCTCAGAACGGTTTGGGTTGATCTGATATTTTGCCATCATTTTTTGTTGGTAGTGTAAAAAAATTACTAAAAAGTCACAAAACCTGCGCATGCCATAACAAATAGTTGGAGGAGGTTAGTTTGATGGTGATCATATGCACCATCATAGAGAAGGAGAGTAGAATCTGAAGCAGCCATGGAGGAAAAAATGGTGGTGATGTGAAGAGGAGAGGCTAGGGTTGGAGATCAGGCTGATACCATGTGATAGGATATAAAATCCTCAATTGAGGAGTGCGTATATTTCCCACACTAATAAATAGGTACAACATATCCTATAAACTAGGAAAGTAAATAAATACAATTATTTACAAAGATATTATTTGATTTCTAGTCTAACAGGTCGGATTTCTTCATTCTGCATAGATTATATATATATATATATATAAAGAGAGAGAGAGAGAGTTTGATTCGTATAAAAATAAGTTTGGCATGAGAAATGACAATATATCTGAATATATGCATGTCTACGTTCATATTTAAACATGGTTTTGTATAGATTTAAATATTTTTGCAAATTGGCACACTATGTAGTATGTAATACTAATGTATATATGCATTGATATACTTATCAAACCATGATATTTAAGATTGGCTAAATCGATTTGCTACAAGATATCATTTAAATTGAACAACATAATGATCAAAATATATAAGATACGTAATAAAATATACTTTTCTATCATTATAGTTCAATCGGGAAAAAATGTGATATAAAGAACATATCTTATTCTAGTATATGAGAACAAATAAGCTTTATAATGGTAGCAAATATTAAAAAAATAGAGATTGCAGTGATATGACTATTTGTTGATTTGAATCGCAAGTATTTGGTGTTTTTCTTTTCAACCAAATTCTACAACCTATTACCTAAACATAGAAGGCTATAATAATTCTGTAATCGAGTTCACCCCTATTTATTTATGATAATTATTGCCAGCAATCAAAGGCCATAAACGTGTTCATGCTATTATTAGCTAGCTAGCATTGCATGTATAATATTTAAATTTGTATGATTGATAGTAAAAGAATTAGAGGCAAAAATTATTATTCCCCTTTAGAGGATAAAAAACTAACATTTTCCAATACATAACAATACACAAATTTTGCCCATTTTTTTAAAAGTTTTTCAAAATTACCCTTACTTTTTTCTCTCCTATGACACACACATTTCTCTCTCCTCACCCTCTCTCCTCTGATCTGACCAGGCATACCACATGCTCCCTCTCTTCCTTTTCCCTTTTAAATTTTTTACTCTCTTTTTTTCCCTATTTTTTCTTTTTTAACTATAAGGAGTTACAAATTCTCCAACTTTTTATAACTTGATAAGAAATTATCAATTTCTTACCAAGTCTGCAATTTGTATAATAATTTCATAATTTCTTATGTTCTGTTTAATGAGCAATTTGTATGCGAAGTCGTAGAGTTGGTAAAAAATTATCACAAAAAAAAACACGAACAACCAAAAAGACACATGAACAACCGAGAACTAGAAGCTTAGAAAAAAAGAATAGAGTGTATTTAATTGTACAAGAAGATGGTAAGAAATCACACATTGGTAAGAAATACATCCCATTTCTTACCACTTAATCATTTAAAGAACTATTATTAGTTTCAGAAATGATAATAAATTACACGTGTTGATAAGAAATTGTTAGTTTTCTTACCAAGAAATTGCAAAAAAAAAAAAAAAATCAAAAAAACTGCAGATTTGGTAAGAAATTGACATCTTTTCGTCTTTCCCATCTCATAGTCGTCGTCAACCGAACACTTCCTACAATAAGAAATGATGCAATTCTTACATAACTTGAAAAAAGGTAAGAAATTATCAGATTCTTACTAACTATCATTATCAAACATATGCATTAAAACCTAAACCCCAACTTTTTAACGCACCAAAATCATATTTTTTGCATTTTCTTACCACGAAATTGCAATTTTCACAACAAAACAGGTCAACAACAACAATAATAATCAATTTTATACCCTAAAGGCCCAATCTTTTATTACCACACCAAGGTAAGAAAATGTCAGATTCTTACCAATTATTATCAAACAAAACAAGGTAAGCAAGAAATTGATTAAATTGGTAAGAAATTTCATACCAAGTGGTAAGAAATTGAAATTTGTTACCAAGTTAATTGGTTAGAAATTTCAATTTCTTACCAAATTTATACACCAACAATAGAATTAAAATTGAGTTTTAAGACAACAGCAAGAACTATCACACATATCTAATGACATTCTCTTTTTAATTCCTACATCTCACATTTAAATAACAGAGGAAAAAAAGAAAAAAAAAAAAAAGGGAAGAAGAAGAAGACGGCTCCAATTAAACAAAAAAAAAAAAAACTTGGAGATGTTAGCATCTTCATACCTAAAATATGAAATCAAACACACACAAATCATAATTTATTAAGCCTAGTAGAAGAATTCAAGGTGAAAATTGCAGCCTTCATGCACATGAAAAATGTGACCAAATAAGAAAAAAAATAAAATAAATAAACAACAAGCAACAAAACAACAAATACTAGTTTTGCAAAAAATGAAGAAAGGGGGAGCAAAAAATCCCAAGTATTGCAGAAACGGGCACCACTCAAAAATCTCTTCGTGAAGGCTTTTGGTGAAAACACTGGCCCTCATCTTGCAAAATACATTACCTAATACCTAACTTCAAAAAAGAAAAAAAAAAATAATACAGTACCAAAAAAACTAACAAAACATAAATTATGAACATAAAGAGAGAGATACCATACCAGGTGGCGATGAGGGCTTTTAGAGAGAGAGAGAGAGAGAGACACGGGCTTCTGCGCGGAGTTGCTTCTTCTTCCTTGCGGCTGCCATCTCTTCGTGAGCTCACGCGCCTCCCACGCTGCAACTATCCCTCAACCTTTCAGAACCTCCACAGCTTCATCTTGACTTCCACACGGAGGTCAGCGGTCGCGGAGGTAGAGGAGGCGAGGAGCTCTGGGCACATGATTTTTAGAGAGAGAGAGAGGAGGAGATGTGAGGAGAGAGAGATGCTATCAATTTTTTTTAGAGAGAGTGAGGAGACATAATGGAGGAGAGGATAGAGAGGAAAGAGAAGAGAGAGCACGTGAATGAGAGAGAGGAGAGAGAACATGGTTAATATAGTCTCAAATTCGAAAATATGGGTATTATTTGTGTTTTGTTATGTAGTGGACAAAAATTGATTTATTATCCTCTAAAGGGGTATTTGTTATATGACCTCAAGAATTTATTCCCTTTAATATTTTTGCTTGGTTGGACTATAGCAAGAGTAAGTTAGTACTCGATAAATGTATATCTACTTAGGTGATTAATATGCCTCATACCCACCGTGGGCATACTTAATATGATCACAGCTGAGGTGATAACATTATATTTAATGAAGAAATTAATTAGTATACCTTATAAAATAAACCCTAACAAAAATAATTAAACCCTAAAGGAAAATATTATTGACGTGGCAGTGACACGTCAGCCGTAGGCACATTTAGTGTGCCCACGGTGGATAGGGCAGCATTTGTATATGTACTTAAAGGTGAGTTTCAATTATCATTACTATTATTTAAAAAGTTGCCAAATTGAATTTCCTCTTTTATAGGTGCAATAGAGCTTCGGCTTTCGTCAACGTTTCATTATATTAAATTTTGTAACCACATGTTTTTTTGGCAATTATTTTTGAAATAAACTTATTGTTGCCCTTTTCATGTGTCTCATTGAGGTATTTATTGCATTCATGCATTCGCTATGGCTTGTAACACAAATGACAAATGTCAATGTTGTATAAAAATATTAATGGCTTTTATTCCACTCATAAATGTACGTACGTAGTTGCCTACATGGGAATTTGTGATGATTGGGTCGATCTACATAGAGGATTGAGTTTGACGTGTTCGTGTTATTTTGTGCATAAAATTTTTTAAAAAAATGATTGATACGCAAATATTAAATGTTACAGTATTTTAACTTGTTGAGATAATTTTTTTTTAATACCTCAAAAATTAATAATAACATCATTACATTCATGAATTATATAAAATTCAAACCTCAATTTGTTATTTTTATTCATTTATTTGAAATTGAAAGAAGAAAGAATAAATCATTGATTTTTATATAATTTGTGAATATAATGATACTATGATCGATAGCTTTTAACGTATTAGAATAAAGATAAAAATTAAAAAAGAAAAGAAAAGAAATCATGATAAAATAGCTAGAGTAAAAGTGGTGCACATGAAAAGAAACAATATATTCTGTATTTGATATAAGGAAACTGAAAAAATGTGAGCAAGAGCGTCATATCTCACTATTTAATCTGCTGCTCTGAGCAATTGAGCCTAATTAGGCGTTATCGTATCTTAATCATTAATTTTTAGTACAGATAAAATAAATTAAGAGAAAATATGGCTAAATGATCGAGGAATTATGAATTTGTCTAACTAATTGACGTCGACCATGAGAAAAACATTTACGTGCCCAATGCATGCATTAGCTATTCTATAGAAATTTATTTTAAAAAACCTGAAAAAAAAAAAAAAAAACAAAACAAAACAAATATATAGGGGGTCTTACCAAAGAGATTTTTGGATCGATATTGTGATAGTTAAGTTTGTCTTTTTTCTTTCTTTTGCATTACTTAATTAGTAATACAGTTTTTCCAACAAATCAAAAGAAATTAAAATACAAACAACAAGATTCATCTAAAATATTTTTTTTTTCAACATATTTTACGTTTTTGAGTTCTCCATATTAAATTTATGTAGATATAATGAATAGTCAATTAGAAAATTGATTTTTTTTTTAATCTAAAAGATCAAATGCTATTTCCAAAATTTAGTTCAATATTCTTAAAAAAATTTACTAATGAAAAAACGCACATTATATTGAGATAGAAAAAAAAAGTGGTAATGGTACAAAATAGCCACTTAAGTTAAGAAAAGAAAAAAACTAGCCACTAACTAATAAATATATAAAAAGTAGCCACTTTGACATTTTTGCCCTTAATATTTGAATTTTATTATCCCCTCTCTTCTCCCCCATTTCCTCATCAAGCTCGTCTCCCCTGTATCTTCGTCATCATCAATCACGATTCTTTCTCCTCTCTTTCTCTCTTGCACCCATTTCTTCCTCACTGCGCCAGCCCACCAACTTAGCCATCATGCTTCCCCTCGCCACCAGCGTCCAGTGTCGACGATGCTTACTCCAGCGATGCAGCCCCCTTCTCTCTCTCTCTCCTGCCATGCCGACATTCAAGGAGTTGTTTGGGGTTGAACGAGATCTATTCGATCCTATACGAGCTCGTTCCAATTTGGCTGCATTCTACCTTCACTCCGGCTGCCGCCGTCCTGCCTACAACCTACGACAGCCACGGTCGACTCCACATATCAGTTGCGACATACTTTGATGGGGCACGAATGGGCTCGATCACCCCAGTCTGTTGGGCGCGAACGAGCCTGAAAGGGATCAATCGAGCCTTAGTGTGTTGCGGTTAAATGGGCTCGATCGAGCTCATGCGTGGGATCAAATGAACCTTAGTGTATTGGGCTTGAATGGGCTCGATCGAGCCCGTGTGTCGGGCTCAAACGATCTCATTAAGGGTATTTTTGTCTTATTATGAAAAAGTGAATAGTTTTTATATATTTATAAGTAGGTGGCTAGTTTTTTTCATTCACTACCTTAAATGGTTAGTTTACATTTTGCCCCAAAAAAATGCAACGATGATAAAAGTGGCAGCCTGTAAACGACAACAATTTATAATTATAAATTCATTATTTTTAAAAGAATTGGTATTTAATTAGTTAGAGGTGTCAAAATTTGGCCTGACCCTGCCCCTGCCCAACAAAATGAATGGACTTTTGGGTTATAAAATTTATCAAGCATTTCTGGATTTGACTAAAAACACAATAAGCTTTTTTATGGGCAGGGTTTGGACTGCCATTTGAATGGGCTTGGGCTCGGGCTAGGACGGCCCGACGTTTTGACCGTTCTAAATTGTAATTCATGAACGTGGATTTACAATATTTCTCATTATCTTAATTAGGGCTCACTGGTTTAGAAATTTTTAAGATTTTGGCTTGAGTTCAAACTCAGACTCGTTAAAGTTCAAAGTTCAATGAAAGAGTTCGTTAAATTTTTCAATGAGTATAATGTTAGATTCATATATAGACCAAATTTCTTATTTATTATCTAACTTAACTATTTAGACAAATGAACTTTGGAATTTGTTTACTAAATCTATGAAACGCAAAATAAATCCAACACAATAAAATCAAAACAAAACAAAAGCACAAATTAAATTTCAACTAAAAAATAAATATTTCAAGATTCGATTTCAATGAACTACTCAATCATTCTATATCCGTAATTTTAGAATTACTATAAGTTTTATCTTGAAGTAATCACTCTATTAGTATAATCAACCTTTTTGGTGCAATAAAACCACAAGCTATCATGCAAATCAACATTATCTCTAAGTATCAATAAACACGTAACTTGAAATAGATCAAATAATTGTACTCTCTCACATTAAGTTCAAACCTTTTGGATGTTGATTCCTAACATGTTCTATGTTCTTTAACCTAGCCCTAATAATAAAAAAAAGGCGATCAATCAATTTAATTAAAATGAAAAGGCACAAGAATAGAAGAAAAAATAAAGAATAAAGATGTGATAAAGTAAATAAAAATTAAGTTCACTCTAGTTGCTTATCTACTCTCTACCCTAAAATAACAAAAATAGCAACGCATAATCATGAAAAAAAAATCAAATCAAAACAAAACATACAAACTGAAAGAAGTTATATTGTTCTTCGTGTTCTCCTTCAAACTCTTGTTCTATGCCTTCTCCTCTCTTCTCTGATAATTTCTCCTTCCTTTATAAAGAATAATAGAGGTATCCTATATAGGGAGGATGAAATCTAATCTTAATATAAGTAGGGATATGTCAAAAAATCGAGTCGAAACATTAAAAATGTGTGGGATGGATTTTCAGGAAAAAAAAACCTTCAATTAGACGCGGGCGCACCTCAAATGTGTCAATCGCCACAATCAAGAGGCACCATCCGAGCGCGGGCGCGCCTGATTCATACTTGGGCACTTGTTTTCAAAGCATTCGACTTTGAACGAGGTGTGGTTGTAAGCTGGATAAATCAAATGCCATGCAAGAGGTCATAGTTGAAGAGAAGGGTACAGCTGAATCTGATGAAGTGTGAATCAAGTCATAGTTTTATTTTGTTTTGTTTTGTTGTTAATAAGGGTCGAACCCGAGTCTCACGTATTAAGTTGTGTTTGTTATTTTTGGAAGAGTCGTGTCATTGTGCATCCATGCTTTATGTGAAGTCTTTATATAAATAGCTGGTCTTAGCTCAATTGTAGTAGGATTTTTCCCCAACTTCTTCAATGAATTTCCTTTTCTGTTTGTTACCTTTTTCATCACGAAAAGGTTTAAATTCATGTTTTCTACATGGTATCAGAGCCAAGTTACAGATCTGGGATTTCTTCTTTGATTTTTCGAGCTGTTCATCTTCAATTTTAGCTCATCTTCATTATTGATTTTTCCCCAACTTCTTCAATGAATTTCCTTTTCTGTTTGTTACCTTTTTCATCACGAAATGTTTAAATTCATGTTTTCTACATGGTATCAGAGCCAGGTTACAGATCTGGGATTTCTTCTTTGATTTTTTGAGCTGTTCATCTCCAATTTTAGCTCATCTTCACTATCAATTTGATTCTATTTTCTAGTCTATCATTTTTCTTCTTTCATTATGCCTCGTCAACCTCCGCGCAAACCACGGTAGAATGAACTGTTCAATCGAAATGATGCTGGTGGATCTTCAGATCCGAAGAATGAGGATAGCTCTACTGATGATGGTGATGGTTTCGACTCAGATGCTGTGCTTATTCCAGATCAGATTGATGAAATTATGTTCTTGCAACCTTCTGACCACCTAGGGATGCAGTTAGTCACTACTCCATTAACTGGTAACAATTTTTTTGCATTGGAGTAAATCTATACGTCGTGGTTTAGCTGTTAGGAGTAAGCTTGAGTTTATTGATGGAAATTTTCCTGAACCTGAGTCGAATGTGGTCTATTATAAGAAATGGATGAAGGCAGATTATCATGTTTCTGCTTGGATTATCAATTCTATTTCTAAAGAGATTGTGAATGCTTTCTCACACATGGAGAGTTCTGAGATGCAAAGGTTTGGACGTAGTAATGGACCTAAGTTGTATAAGTTACAGCATGAAATAGTTCAGTATAGTCAAGGGACACAAAATGTGTTAATGTACTTTAACAACCTTAGTGCTCTTTGGGATGAATTGGACATGCTGTCACCACCACTTGATTGCACTTATAATGCTAAGAATGCAGCTATAAAGAGAATAGAGTAGGAGAGACTGGTTAAATTTCTGGTAGGATTGAATGATTATTATGAGCAAACTAGAAGGCAGATCATGTCCTTAGAATCCCTTCCTACTGTGGATAGAGCATTTTCAATGATATCACAAGTAGAAGATCAGAAACTCTTGCAAGAGGGAATGACAGATGGACCACCTCTTATGACTATGAATGTTGACAAGCAGGAAGTTTATCAACCTATGCCACAGTCTTATTTTTATAAGAGAAGGTTTACCAATGAGGAAAAGAGGAGATTGCATTGTACTCATTGTCAGCAGTCAGGACATGAAGCCTCTGAATGCTTTAAGCTTCATGGTATTCCTCATTGGTACAAGAAGTATAAAGATACCAAGATCAAGGGAAGAGTGAATTATGTGGACAGTGTTTCTGAGAGTGAATCTTCTTATGGGCAAACTGATGTCAAAGATAATACAGCTGAGATTGGGAAGATCATTCAAACTTAGGTGGCCAAATGCATGGGCAACATGATGCAGCAGCTGTCAACTACCAAATCTGTAGTGGCTGATACAAATATGGTGCAAGAGTCTTCAGCTGGTACACCTTTTGAAGGGCATTTTGCTTTTAGTATTGTTCCCAGCATGGAGAACACGGTTTGGGTTGTGGATTCTGGAGCTAGCTCTCACATTTGTTCTAATGTTGAGTTATTATATGTTACTTACAGACTAGCCAAGGATGTTGTGATTCATTTACCTGAGGGTTCTTCTAGGATTGTTACACATGGAGGCAAAGTGAAGTTAAATCAACATATCATCCTATCAGATGTGCTCTATGTCCCTGGCTTCACTCATAATTTGCTTTCAGTTGCTCAGTTGATACATGCTCTGGATATTAAGTGTTTATTCTATAAGACTCATTATGTCTTTCAAAGGAATTCCACTGATCAGATTCTAACAGTTGGTAGGGTGAAAGGTAATCTCTATCTACTTGATACTGTTTCAGAGAATTATTATTACAACTTTATCCACAGAAGGGATCTTTCTATAGATGATTGGCACATTAATTTGGGACATGCATCTGTTACTGCCATGAGACACATGAAGATGTTCAAAGGGAAGCTAGATGATGAAGCCATTAGAACTATTGAAAGCTGTGATGTTTACATCAGGGCTAAACAAACTCGAGATCATTTTCCAGTTCTCAACCGCATGACTAATCAGCTATTTGAGTTAGTGCATGAAGACCTTCGGGGTCCTTATGTGGCACCTAATGTTTGTGAAATAAGGTATATGCTCACTTTAGTTGAAGACCATAGTAGAATGGTCTGGACATACATGTTTCATAGTAAGGATCAAGTCTATGAAGTATTTAAATCTTTTCTGGCCATGATTAGGACTCAGTTTCACAAGCAGCTTAAGGCTTTTTGCAGTGATAATGGAGGTGAATTTCTCAGCAATAGCTTGGCAACTTTGTTCTCAACATATGGAATTCTTCATCAGAGATCCTGTCCTTATTCACCACAGCAGAATGGTATAGTTGAAAGGTGGCATCGTTCTCTTTTGGAGTCTGCACGAGCTTTAATGTTTCAAAGCCAGATGCCCTTAAGGTTTTGGCCTTACTCTTTGTGTACTGCTACCTGGATCCTCAACAGAGTTCCTAGTCAAGTCTTGGATTGGAAATCACCACATGAGGTGTTATTTTCTCAAGAACCAGATTATTCTATGTTACGGCCATTTGGTTGTCTGGTTTATGCAGTGGATCTCCCACCACATAGAGGTAAGTTTGATGCTCGAAGTATCAGATGTGTTTTCCTTGGTTATCATCATGCACATAAAGGATTTCAGGTCTATGATTTGGAAAATCACAGACTGTTTGTTACTAGAGATGCCAAGTTCTTACATGATAAATTTCCTTTTGCATGTCCAGATACTGTACCTGCTACAATTGATCATGGATTTCTACCTTCTTATCCTACTGCAGAGGATGTGTTTGTACCTGCATCTAGTGATTCATCTTCTTCTGAGGGAGGTTCTCCTCATCCTCTTCCAGCTTCTGACCTAGCTGTTGCTGCACCACCACTTAGGAATACTAGAGTCAGCCAGCCTCCAGTTTGGATGAAGGATTTCATAGGATTTGTTAATACTGCTATTATACCTGATATTGCTTCAGGTACTACATCTCCCACATTTCCTTATCTAGTGAGTCATGGTCTACATACTACTTATGTGGATTATTTGCTCAATATTTCTGTAGAGAATGAGTCTTTTTCCTTTAAGGAAGCTAGTTCTAACCCCAAGTGGGTGCAGGCTATGGAAGCAGAATTACAGGCACTAAATAATAACTGTACTTGGAAAATTGTAGATCTTCCACCTAACAAGAAGCCTATAGGCTGCAAGTGTAATTATAAGATTAAGTATGATGCTCAGGGCATGATAGATAGGTACAAGGCTCGTTTAGTAGCTAAAGGCTACACACAAGAGTATGGTGTAGACTACACAGAGGTTTTTTCTCAAATAGCCAAGATGGCTACTGTCAGATTTTTGATTACTGTAGCTACTCTTTATTTCTGGCCTTTACACCAATTAGACATCAACAATGCATTCTTGCATGGATTTATTGGTGAAGACAATTATATGACCATTCCACCAAGTTATAAAGATGCAAAGAAAGGACAGGTTTGTAAGCTCTTAAGGAGTTTATACGGGTTAAAACAGACATCTCGAGAGTGGAATGCTGAATTCTCTAAGAAACTTAGGTCTATTGGATTTCAGCAATCTGCTGCAGATCCATGTCTCTTTCTCAGAGGGTCATGAACTTCTTTTGTGTGCTTACTTGTCTGTGTAGATGATGTTCTCCTTAGTGGACCATCTCTTTCCCTCCTTGAGGAAGTTAAGGCATTTCTTCACAGTGAGTTCACCATCAAGGACATTGGGAATGCCAAATACTTTATGGGCATGGAAATTGCCCGTACTTCTGCTGGAACTAGTCTAAATCAACATAAGTATATGTTGGATATTCTTTCCAATATTGGCATGCTTAGTTGTAAACCAGCTCTTACGCCCCTTCCTCATGTGCTCATTCTCACACAAGGAGATGATGCGCCTCTCTCCACACCAGATGTGTATCGCCGCCTTGTAGGCCAACTTCTCTATCTCAACCTCACGCGGCCTGACATTTCCTTTGCCGCCCAGCAACTAAGTCAATTTGTGGGGCATCCCACCTCTGTGCATTGGAATGCTGCGGTGAATGTTCTTCGGTACCTCAAAAGAAGTCCTTCACTTGGACTATTTTATCACAGTTCTAATTCCATTTCTTTGCTCGCCTACTCTGATGCGGATTGGGGAGCTTGCCGGGACACCCGCTGCTCCATCACTGGTTTATGTATTTCTGGGCGAAGGTCTGGTGTCTTGGCGCTGCAAGAAGCAGGATACCATCTCAGTTTCCTCGGCTGAGGCTGAGTATCGAGCCCTTAGTTCCACTTCCCGTGAGCTTACATGGTTGGTACAACTCTCCAAGGATTTCTCTCTTCCTATTTCCTCCTATTCCGTTGCTTTGTGACAATCATTCTGTTATTCACATCACAAAGAATGCGGTCTTCCATGAATGGACTAAGCACATAGATATCGACTGTCACGTAGTGCATGAACGCTTTCGATCTGGGCTTCTTACTCCTCATGCAGTTGCTTCCCGCCTTCAGCTTGCAGATCTCTTTACCAAGCCCCACTCTAGCCCTCGTTTTCGCGAGCTCTTGTCCAAGATGTGTATGTTGGATGTCCATCCGCTCCATTTTGTGGGGGGATGTAAGCTGGATAAATCAAATGCCATGCAAGAGGTCATAGTTGAAGAGAAGGACACAGCTGAAGCTGATGAAGTGTGAATCAAGTCATAGTTTTATTTCGTTTTGTTTTGTTGTTAATAAGGGTCAAACCCGAGTCTCGCGTATTAAGTTATGTTTGTTATGTTTGGAAGAGTCGTGTCATTGTGCATCCATGCTTTATGTGAAGTCATCATATAAATAGCTGGTCTTAGCTCAATTGTAGTAGGATTTTTCCCCAACTTCTTCAATGAATTTCCTTTTCTATTTGTTGCCTTTTTCATCACAAAATGTTTAAATTCATGTTTTCTACAGTGGTCACATTATCTGCGCGTGATGTGTTATTTCTATATCAATGAAGATCGTGAAGTGTTTACAATATTTTCTAGATCAGAAATAATTAAAAAAAAAATCTACAAGAAAAATGGAATTGCATGCTTTTGGAAATCGTCATTCATCTCTAATTGTAAATGGGATTTAGGAGTGTGCATCGAGAGTTGAAACTCGTGGATGACAAGTTTCTAAAACTCCTAGTACGAAACTTGCACTATACATTTGTCTTCTCTCAGAAGCCATCATCTCTCTCTCTCTCTCTCTCTCTCTCTCTCACTTATTTAAATGTGTGATCTCCTAAACTTAACAAACAAATCACTCTTCATTCCTTCCCTGAAGATCGATGGTAAAAGTTGCCTAAAAATTACAACAAACAATAAAGCGCCTTTCATTCTTAAATCAATTTAGTTTTTCCATTTTCTCAGTTGATTTTTCTTCATGTTTACATGTAGGATAATGCAATGAATTGCTACCCTGGTTGTGGAAGGATGTCGACGCAAGTGAATAAGTATGAAAACTTGAGGAAAGAGCTCAAAGAGAGGAGGAAGAATATGAAGAGGGAATTGGAAAAGCTGGAAATGGATCTCGATGCTCTGGAAGAAGTGAATATAAAGTCTAGAAATGTCGATCGACTTTACAACTCTAGCATCGATGAGTTTGGGAAGGCCTTGTTGAAGGCCGAGGAGGCTGGTTTGGATCCCGATAATCTGGAAGAACTTGAGATGAAGCTCGAGAATGCTGCTCTACTTTACAACTCCAGTGTCGACGAGTGAGAGGAGACGATGTTGAAAGTCAAGGCCAACTTGGAGGCGAATAAGAAGAGGGAGAATCTCCGTCCCAACTATCATGCCCCCTTAACCTTTCATCGTCATAATAGACTCACTTGAATAATAGGAATAGGACGGAGTGATTAATAGGAAGTAGTATTTTCCTAATATTATGCTTCGCATTAGTTTAGTTAGCATCTTATTTTAAGCTTCGTATTAATATTTCTTTTGTATCTTAAAATGCATGGATGGTTTATGCAACTCTACACTGCTAATTTTGTATCCCCTAACAAACCATTAACTAATCAGTTGCTATATATTCTCTTCTCATAATTCAATTCTTATGATATGTGTGGTGGATATTATTGATTACTTCATCTGCTTCACTGCAGATGATTTACTAATATGCAACGAGATATTCTAAAGTATTCAAGATGATGATGGCCTCTGATAGCAGTTACGTTGTATACAGAGTTCATTTTAATTTCCCTTATCAAGATTCCCTTTATCTAAAGAACTTGTTGTCCATAGAGGGTGTCTTGATTTATACTTCAATAAATGGTTATTACAAATTATGAGTTTCTAAATGAGAGTCTTGTGAAGAAACAAAGGTTTACTTGTGTGATATGGTTTGTTTTCTTTCAAATGCTCCCTTTTTATAATAGTGAAAATAATAATTCTTGTGCAAAGGTGATTGATGATGATGGAGGGAGTTGCTATAACCACCCTGTGTTTGAAAACATGTTTATGTTTTATATTCTCTCATTACAAAGAAGGTGATTAGTAAGATGTTTTTATGCTAACACCTTCAATTGATAAAAATTTTAGTGATGAGGAAAATTTTGATGATCATCTGTGACTAAAAGCAAGAGAGCAGTTTCTACATCATCGCACATATCTCTCGATTTATAAAAGTAAAAAACCAAAATCCTAGAATATTGTAAGGTTATTTTGGTCAATGTATAAGTTAATCTAGAGTTTAATCGGTTGAACCAAACATATATTTAAAGTAATCTTGGTTTTTAGTACTAGCTACCCAAATACTTATACAGATAACTTATCTCACAACTATTCATATTACTTTGAATTATCTAAGTTTTTAGCCCTCCAAGAAAAAGGTACAATTATAACCGTGAATAAAGAAGTGTTACGCATATGTTTTTCAGCTTGTGTTCAAGAAATTGATTAAAATTTTACTACATTTCAAACAGCGCAGTTAGAACAAATGTGCAACCAAAATTCAGAAAGCAATGAAACAGACTCTAATATACCTTCCAAGGTAATGTTCAAGAACAGAGTACGATGTCTCTGCAGATACATTTAATGCTTGCCACCACCGCCTCCAATCTTGGGATCCTTTGGTGCAGCACCCTTGGGTACGTTGGCCTTGCCCGTCTTTTGCCTCAACATCACTTCTGCCTTCTTAGCCTTCTTCTCATCTTTAGTCTTCTTGATCCTCTCCTTAATTTCACTGACACAAAATGTTTCATCATCAACCTCTCATTGCATTCTATCTTACTCAATAAAAACACCAAGAATTGATTATTTGAACAAACAAAGTCCAAAACTTCTATTGCTTCTTCTCATACCATAGGGCAGCTTCACGTGCAGCGTCATGGACCTCTGGCTTCTCGGATCTCTTCTTCTGAATGACTTCTAAAGTAGCACCGACAATGGACCTAGAGTAGGGCTTCTTGTTGGTACGACGCCTCTTCTTCACAGCTTCAGCAGCTACATCCTATGCCAATGAAAAATTCCATTTAGTAACTATTATCAAATCCACTGCATTGAATGGTAAAAAATAATTAGAAAATGTAATCAAGTAATTCACCTTCTTGTGTTGTTTACGGTACATGGCGGTCCAAGTAAGCTTAGCAGGCCTCAGGCGATTGTCGAAGTACCTCTTTGCATTTCGAGTTAACAAAGAGGAAAACCTAAAACAACAAAAACTCTTATTTCTTAAACCTTAAAAAGGTGAAGAGATACAGCAAATGACAAGCATAAATGATATGGCTCCACCTGAGAGTCTGATCGAATGAACCTAATGCCCCTTCCAGGGTAGATCTTAGCACCACTAAACCGGCAAAGCTCCGTCCTGATAATCAAGATCCATAGTAAATAAATATATACATTGAAAAAACAAAAAGGAATGATACATCATAACGTATAAAGTAACAGCATATGCACATCAATCAAATTCAATATAGTAAATGGAATCCAACAATCACCAGACATAACAAACAAAATAGGAAAATTACACAGAGATTCAATGATATACATTCCATTATCGAATAATTTATCAACAAAACAAAAGTTTACAGAATAATCTAGCTAAAGATGCAGCTGGATAGAACAAACGAACTCATACGCATTGATTGCGGAAAAAATGTTTTTTTTTTTTTTTTCTGAAATGACTACAGTTCTTGCACTATACCGTGAAACTTAGACCTAAATTCTCTAGCAATGAGATAAACAATACAAATAAAAAATGAAATCTGTAGCTCATAGAAGTTCTGAATCTACATCCCATCCGAAATGGAGATTAGAGCCAAACGAAAAAAGATGAACAATGAATCAAAAAAAAAAAAAAAAAACCTGTAAATATGTACAGCTTTAGCAAGTTCCAGACGCAATATTCGATATGGTGATGCAAGATTGCTTAGCGTTTATAAATGAAAAACAATGTGTAGAACAAAAAAACAAAATCACAGAGAGATAGCACAAGGAATACACAACAGACAGAGAGAAAGAGTCTTACTTGAGAACCATGGCTGCAAAATGTTGGTGAGCTCGCCGCGGTAAATTATTTTCTGGAGATGCCAAAACCCTAATTGAAATTTGCCTAGGAGCGGAATGAATATACGGCGTTCAGTCTCTGCTCAAAATGGGCCTAGGGTTTCAAGCCCACGTGCCTTTTTTCTTTTTTTTTTCTTTCTTTCTTATTTTCTTAAGAGCCTAAATTTGTTGTTCTAAAACAAAATTTAAATTTGTTATTTATTGATTGAAAACATGCAAATAGAGCTTGGGGCTCTAATTTAACATGTGATTCATTCCTAGGATTATTGGGGCAGATCAGTATTAGATATCAGATAGAGTAGGCCCGCCTAACCTATTTGTATTTAGTTTAGAACACTAATTTCATCTAGAGTATTGATTAATTCTACTAAGGAATTATCTACTACACTATCTCTCTATCCCGATTATTTAATCGGTACTAGTATTTTACTTAGTGCGATTCTTGTGTATAAAAACCACGATATCCAGTAAAACCATAATAATCATAAAACGAATAAAAACATCTTCGACAAACATGAAAAGTCCACTTTTTTAAGCTTTGAGTCCACTTTTCAAAAGCGGTCTTAGGTTACCAATGAGGATGTGAAAAACCCTAGCTGTGAAAACTAGATAGAAAAATGAAACAACTAGATAGAAAAACGAGACAAGAGGAGCTAGAGTTCAAAAACTGTAGTTGTCATCGGTCGTGCTAGGGTTTAAAATCGTAGTTGCTACCAACATAGCCGCTGAGAAACAATTGCTGCCACGAGGGCAACCTACTCTCGCCTGGTCTGAATCTGGCGATGCGTCGCCGCCGAGCCACACGTGCATCGCGTGAGCCGCCATGGTGTTCGCTTGAAATTGCTTGCCGTCAAACATTGGTCCAGTCAGATCTATTGCGTCCATTGCAACATGATTGACCCCAATGCTACGGTGGGGTCAGTGTTTTCACCGCCCATCAACGGCGCTGCCAAGCTATCGGTGGCACCTAGAGGAGGGTGCTTGAGCCATCGGTGCTACTAAAAATTGCAAGAAAAACGTGCATGGCTGAATCCGTAAGGACTTGAAAAACGTAACAGTGCCAAATTGGCGGTTTCAGGCCAATCTCAACCGGCGAGTGTGCACGGCACGCCATTGCGTGTCACTACTGTCAGCTGCCGATCTTCGTGCTATTCAATATTCGAACTTCATTAAACATAAATACAAGGGAAATTCAAAAAATATAAATAAATAATTAATCTACTAGAATCGACACCTTATTTATCGTCGATTCAAAAAAAATAAACGAGATCAAAACAACACACATTTTTCCCAATCAACAACATGCACACATAACAAGACATAAAAATTGACTCATGCATGCTCATGATAATAGTCAAATTTTAATTTACAAAGCAAATCTCTAAATTTGGGCTCTAATACCAATTGATGTAATCACCGATCGAAGGCTTCCGCTTTCCTAGGACTCAAATTGGATGCAATTATTCAAAATGAAAATATCAACATACCTAGTGCACGAGGAGTCAAGATCTTACCTTCAAGTGCCGATGGAGAAGACTACGTGTGTTGTCTTTTGAACTGTGCCTCGATCTCTAATCCAGAGACTGTTTGTGTGTCTAGAATGGATTTGGAACTTGAATCACAACATTACAAGCGGAGAATTATCTCTCTCTCTCTCTCTCTCTCTCTCTCTCTCTAGTCCCCTATATCTCTCTTAGACTTTTATGGGTTGACTGCATTAAGAGATTACTTATGGAGCATATTATGAGCCCCAGATGGGCTCATAACGGACTAAGCGGCCCCTTAATGTAATAGCCGTAAAAATCCGTATTTAGAAAAATTGGAATTTTCGAGGGAGGAAATAAAATTTTTCGAGTATTTGAGATCGAACACAGACGAAAATGAGCTTATGGGAATTTTTATAATATGTTGGAATTATTTCCAATGAAATCTCGAGAATTTTGAGAATGAAGGAATTATGGCAAGACAAGAAATTACCCGGAATGATTTCCGGAGAATATTATTCTGTAAATATTTTGCGGAAGTAAGATGAAAACTAATGTCTCGAGATGAGGAAAAGTATTTCCAATATTATTGTTGAAGGAAGAAGTCAAGAAAAGAAGGAAGAAGTGTGTGTGTGTGTTAAGTGTAAGAGGGAGAGGTAGGGGATTGTTGTCCTCCCTCCTACCTCACAATTGTACAAGGCACTTATCATCACACCATTTCAGCCATACACATCCATCCACACCACAAAACATGTCTCTCCCTTCTCCCTCCTTCCATTCCCGTCGGCACCCTTTCCTCCTCCATTTCGAGCCGCCGCCGGTGATTCTCCGGGCCTCCGATCACTCCCAAACTTTGCACCCCTACATAATTCGACCTGTAGATCAAGAATTTGGAGTCTATTTCATCATCCAAGCACTGTAAGTAGGACTTTCAACCTCTGATTTTTAGGCGATCGAAGAACTAGTCGATCACTTTCCATTTTTGAGGTATAACTCTCTTCCTCTTGGTATATAGAGTCTGAATTCGTGAAGCAAAGGTTGGGAAGAAGAAGATTAGTGAGGAAGGAGACTATGCCAAAGGATTCATGATTGAGAGGGTCTAGCTAAGATATTCAAGTTTTCGAAAGATGTTGATGAACCTGATTCTTTCTTCCATTTTCGGTAAGCTTAGCTCCTCCTTGATCTCTTGAGCATGAAATAGAGTCTAGAATGGAGATTAGAATTCTGAAAATTATGTTAAGATTTCGTTCATAAGCATGAGAGTATCATACATGTTCTTGATCCTCAACAATTCTTGTTCTACATTCGAAATCATGGCCATTCGTGTATTGATTGATGATGATCTGTATTTTTCCCTCATGTTCGAGCATTTCCAGCGATTGCTTGTCCCTTGATCATGTTTGAATGTTGATTAAAACCTGCTAGAGTCGAATCCATAAGTGTTGGTCACGTTTTTTATTCGGGCATTTTATCGAACAATTGGTGTGTGTGTTCTGTCCAGCTTTGTTCAGCGATTTCGAACCATTTCCCGACTTTATCTCTTTTCAAGTCCTAAATGAAAGTTTTAGCTCATGTTCTCAGCTATCCGTAGCTAAAATTTCGTCTTGATCCGAGTTCATATGCATCGGTTATGACAAATTGAAATTTGTCTCTCATCTCTTTTGAAATCTGGAAATCAGCCCACTTGCGAGCTAAACTGAGAACAGCTCGTTTGAAATTCGACATTTATTCTTCATCCATGTCGAAGTACGTTCCATTAGCCTTCTATACATATCTCGTTCACTCAAAACGGAGTTCGTATGAATTTACTATGATTTTTCAAAGTTTATATGTCACTCTGCCGAAACTGAAATACCCCAGCTGCCATGTCATTTTTAAACCTCTATATGAGGCGTTTTCGTTGCTTTTCTGAGTGTAACCGTGAGACATGAAATTATTCTACACACTCTGAATTACAGTTTGATAACTTGAACAGTCTCTCATTATAAGTATTGAATGACTTATGGCCTTTCAAAGTCAGTACTGTAAACCTGCCCTGTTTCTGTTTTCAGAACTCATGACCTTGTTTGATGATTGTCCATATCCCAGCTCGTGTAAGATAAAAATCTGGATTTTAAGTATGTCATACCTATATGTCTTAGAATTCCAGATTGATAAGCCAAGCTTGATTCAGTTAGCCATTTGTGAGAAACAATTATTCTCCTAAAGTGTCGCAAAACTGTTCTCATTATTGAATCGAGCCAAAGATTGATTCATGGATTCTAATATACTCATTCCCCGAATCAGGAATTGATTGTATTAGAAAGATTAGCTTCCTGTGTTTCCATTCATGTGTCATGTGCCTTCATTGATAATCAACTACTCAAGTTATAGCCAAACCATTCAAGTGTGGCAAATATGTCAAGCCTTGTATCAAATGTTCAACTCCTATCCATCTTTGAATCATGAATATTCTTTGTCTAGCTTTAACCACCGACTCTTCAAGTTCATGGAGGACCTTCATTAATCCTCATTTCACTCTCACACGTTCTTAGCCAATGAGATTAAGTAGCTAAGTATGATATAAGATGGGATAATGTTAAGTATATAAGAGATTAAGTTACTAAGGAAGATAGAGTATAAGTATATGCTTACTTATAAACTAGTATTAACCTATTATGCTTGTAAATAGGTTAATAGCTATGGAGGCAAGGAGATAAGAGGATCCGAAGTTGACCGATTGCTTGCTTGATTGCTACCTTACGGTGGGCTTTACTTCCAAACATATTTTGAGTTATGTTATGCTCTGGTATTTACAAAATGAAAACTGTTTATCCATAAAATATTTTTGTGCGCTCTACATGTTTAATGCTCTGAAGTTAATCGATCGAGGTTCTTAGTTCAGTCTTAAACACTAACTTTGAACTGTGTATACACCCGGATAGTATTGCGATTGGTTGATCTATCTCGTGTGCTATCGATGAATGGGACTCTCTGGGTTTCGACCCGAAGTCCAAAATGAATGATGAATGGGACTCTCTGGGTTTCGACCCAAAGTCCAAAATGAATGTTAATGGACCCGACAGTGGCTAGAGGTCCGGGGTCACAGTAAGAGTAACTGTAGAGTGTGACAAATGCGCGCTAAGAAAAATGATGATGTTTTGACATACTTGGATGTATTTCTTTTACAAAACCTTCCAGGTTATGTCTTATGATAATGGATAAACTGTATTTTGTTTTTGATAAACTGTATATCAAATGCTAAGCCCACTGAGTACATTAGTACTTAGCCCAAATATTTTCCAAATGTTTTCAGGTTAAGCAGACAGTGCTGACGGGGCAGAGCTGAGGCGAGGGTTTTTCTTTTGTTAATAAGCTTCCGCTAGTTGCTCATCTTTTGTATTCAACTCCCGACTTTGTTCCTTAAAGTCGTTATGTCTTTTGATAAGAGCTTAGACTCTTTAACTTCTTTTATGTATTGAGTCTATCCTTTATATCTATGGTTGAGCCATTTGAACTTAAACGATCCTTATGCTATGAATGAACGTATGGTTCTTTCCCCGCCTCTTTTCTCCAACCTCAGTCGCGTCCTAATTCATGATTTTCTCTTCCTTCAAGAATCGGGGCGTGACACTTAACCCCATTAAGGCTAATTAGTGACTCACTTATGGCCCATTAAGATTAATTGGCGCCTCACTTTAGTGCCGCCCCTTAGGGCCCAATTAGAGCTTCTGGGCTCTAATTTAACTTGTGATTCATACTTAAGGTTATTATTGAGTAAGTATAGGACCAAATACCAGACAAAGTTGGCTTAACATAATTGGATTACTTGTGTTTAGCCCATAACATTAATCTCATTTAGAGTAATAATATTTTTTTTATTACACTAAAGAATCATCTACCGAACTACCTCTCGATCCCTATATTTAGAAATCTCGATATCTGAGCCTCCATACCACCCAAGATACAAAAATATTGAGCTTATGAGCAAACTCTCACTCATTTAAATCAAAGTGAATGTGAAGGACTCATACATGCCTAATAGCTTATCGAGGTTACGATCGGTGACGACCATCGCACCCCGTCGTTGAAAAGGGCACATCGGGCCAAAATGAATTTATAAGTTTACCTATGCTCACCATATTGTTACAAAGTAATGTGGTAAGTATAGGGTCGATCCCACGAGGAGTTGATTGTACCGTCTTTCCGCAATGGCCACTGTCACGATTCAGAGAAATTGAGGTTGAGGGTTTCCTTCCTTCCTTCTGCCATGGGCATTGAGTTTGCGGGGGTTGTAGTGGGCACTGCAGAGACTACACTAAAGCATAAGTAAATAAAAGAAAGAAATTAAAAAGAATAGAACCGTTGACCAAGGGTTAGAATAACTCGGTGTATAAACTCGAGGCTAGATCATTTGATGGAAATGAGGCAATTCGATCTACGCATGGATGTCATCAGTTATAGGCAAGGTGTGTACGCTCCCCCTTCGTTGTAGCAATATTTACTACTCCGGCAATATTTGCTATCACGCAATAGTTATCACGCGAGCTACACACATACATGCCCAGTTGATCATTTCAGTGTTGGCGCGGAGTATAATCAGAACGTCGTGCCCACGCCGCAATGTGGAACTCCGTTTCCGACCCTCTCAAATTAAGCACCCCTTACACATGCCCTTGACCTTAACCTGGGAATCCGCGCAAATTTTGATCTCCAGCATGCAGCATAACGGCTCTAGATCAACCCGATTTGGTTCTTTATTTCAACCAATACGCTGATGCTCGCATGCACTCACGAGGACCCGCCCTATGAATGACCGCAGCAACGCCGGCCTGAAGGACTGTGAGGCACCTATGTGTCTCACCGAACTACCTCGATCTGTTGGAATCCGCTCGTGGCCAGCTTACATGTGCGTAGTATCACCGTGACCAAGCGAACTACTTTGGAATAATGCCCAACATGCAGAGAACACCTATATATATATAGATAGACCATTGGCAGAGTTTAACCAAGTTATATACACTTCATCACCATCCAAACCTGGATCAATGGATCTAGCTAGATGAGAAGTGAAATGCAGAAAGTAAAGGTATAAACATAAACCTAATCTACGTACAAGAAAGTAAAGAGGAAGAAAAGAAAAATGCATTAACCTAGCCGATACCAACATTGGCTATTGTAAAAGAGAAAGCCCCCAAAAGGGAGACTTACAACGTCGTAACTAGAGCTAAGCTACGTGTGTGCGTGTGTGTGATACAAAATGACAAAAGTTCTTTATGCTACTACAGCTCTAGATATTTATAGAGATTACAAGATCATGGGCCAAAATCCTAGAATTCCCAAGATGGGCCTTGTAGGTCTGGGCTTCTGCAAGACTGGCGTGGGTGTTACGTTGACGTGGCAGATTTGGATGAGAATGCTTCTAGAACTCTTTCCTTGTAAGAGTCCATCGATCCAGCTACTTTAATGATGATTGAAATCAGCAAGATATCAGGAATTGACCTTGCATGATTTCCTCCGAGTTTCCATATTTAGCTGGGCTCATCCATCTGCGTCTGGCGTGGGCATTCCGCAAGCTGGCGTGTGTCCTCTACAAGGCCGGCGTGGGCTTCGGTGATGTGTGGGTGATGTGTTACTAACGTGGTTGGGTCTGGATGAGGGTGCCTAGAGATCATTTCCATTAATTGGGGTCAATCTCCAGCTTTTGGAAGGTGACCAAGATCTGCATGATATCAGGAAGGGATGATTGCAAGATCTCATCCGTTTTCCTTATTTAGCCCGGACTCACCCATTCCCGTCAACAGCTATCATAGTGGCCATGGTCTGTATCTTCTTATTCTTTTAGCTTCCGAACTTCGTCATGCCCATGTCGGTTGTCCGACTTTATTGTTTTGGAAACGCTGTGGCCATTCCGCATCAATGTGGTGCAGTTTCTCTGGATGAGGTCGGCATGCCCTTGTGTGCTCTGAACTGCCTCTCCGTGGCCATTTTACCCATGTCCCTTGAATTAAGTCCTTTTCAGCTCCAAAATGCACATTTCTAGGTTTTCCCTTGGTTTCCTCTCCTGCCAAGTAAAATGCCCTCCTTGGCACAAAACAATACACAAGGACATAGAATATGCCCGAAATAGACCTAAAAACTACCTTAAAAAATAGCACTTTTTTGGGCTCGTCAATTGGCTACTAATGCCCGAGATCTATAGCTCTTCACCTACTAAATATGGACAGTCTAGAAGAGTATATCTTGATGCAATCTTATCAATACGTTACACGGTATCAACAAAACTAGTGATCAAGACCAATTTTAATTGTAAGTGATGTAATCTAAACCGACAACTTTGTCCATGTTGTCTTGACTGTGATGCTAGGCTTATATCTCATGAATACTTTATCACGTGATCTTTTGTGATGAAGTCGCCACATGATCTTTAACATGAGATAATTGACTTATTCTCTTTCACAATATAATTTCAGATATGTGATTATAAACAATGGAATAAATAACATTATATACATCAAATCACTGATTTGTTTTACGTATACATAATCTCAATATTATTTTTTAATATGATGATAAATTCATAGTTAATAACTTAATACGGATATAAGTGTCATGAAAGTTGAATTACTAATATGTACAAATTTTGATTGATTTTTTTTGGGCATGAATATTACGTATCAGGGACAAATCTAGAATTAGATTGTGGGTTGAAGTTAAAAGTAAATCTTGTGCATGCCAATACATTTTTTATGTTGTACTCCTTCCCTCCCACTCGACTTTCATATTTTCTATTTTGGGATGTCTCATTTGATATGACTCATTTCTATAGTTGGTAAGATACGACTCAATTAGGTGTAATTAAAATTATCCTGCAACTTGAGGGAGTAATAAATTGTACCCATGTTTGTGTACGTGTGTTGGCCCAGCGGTAGGGGGTTAATTTCTTAGACCAAAGATTCCGGGTTCGAGTCTTCCGTGCTGCGGCCTTTATATTTCATGTTAATAATCTATATCTATCTATATATATTAAAACAAAATGATTTTGTCAATTATTTTTTCCCGGCAAATTTAGCTGTTTCTATCTTCCTTATCTTCTCCATGTTCTGCCGGTTATCCCCCTCTCTCACATTCGTCTACAATCGGGGGGGGGGGGGGGGGGTGGAGGCTGAAGCCCCCATCCCCACTACATTCATGAATTTGTATTTGTAAAACTATGTGATTTTGAATAAAATTTGGAGATAGCCCCCTCACTTTGATCGTTGTCCCCTCCCCATATATATATATATTAAAACAAAATGATTTTGTCAATTATTTTTTTCCGGCAAATTTAGCAGTTCCCATCTTCCTTTTCTTCTCCATGTTCTGCCGGTTATCCCCCCTCTCTCACATTCGGCTCCAATCTAAGGTGGATTGGGGGGGTCCCCCCCCACCCCACTATATTCATGAATTTTTATGTGTAAAACTATGTGATTTTGAATAAAATTTGGAGATAGCCACCTCACAACGATGGTCGTTGGGACTAAAAATATAACCATTTTAATATAATTTAGCATATAATGAGTGAAATAATATCAAACCAACATCATTTCACTAGAAATTGTATAAAAAATCTATACTTATATAAAAAGAGTCTTATGTACTTAATGTAGATTGACTATTATATCCTTATAATATTTTAAAGTTAAGGATAATTATGTAATAATATATTATGCATTAAAATATAGTATATAAGTATAAGTTTATCTATGGTATATACCATATTTATTATTTTAGCTCAATTTAATTTATTTTATAGTCAAATGGTAATGATTTATATAAACGTATATATAGGAATTACTCCCTACTCACCCACAATATTAAATTTACTTTAGCAACAAAAATAAAACATAAATATAGTTGCTCAACTATAGATATTTTTTTTATTATGACTCCCTTATTTTAACTTAGTTTTTTTAAAATTTAATTATTAATTTATTTTATTTATTAATCGAGAATCTCTGAATGAAAAGTCTACACATGGGATATCTCTTTTCAATTGAGTTCCAAATTCAAAATTTATGATTGTTTATGTTTTTATTTTTTTATTTTACAATTTCAATATATTATGATTTTGTTTAGTTTTACAACTATTAACTAATAGAGTTCACTCATCCAAATAGAATATATAATTATTTTTAGTATTTAATTTTAATTTTATATAAAGTATATATTTTTTTAATTTTCATTATTTGTAGTTATAATGAATTATGAAATATTTACTTCAAGAGGGAAATACTATTTATAATGAAGACAAAAACTTGGGTGAGGTCGGCCACATAGTGTGGCCGGGTCAAAGTGTCAATCTTTATACAGAAAAGTGATAATCTATATGAATAAAAGTGTCAATCTTTAACATAATTATTTTACGAATAAAATGCCAATTTTTAAAAGTGTCAATCTTTATACAGAAAAGTGATAATCTACACGAATAAAAGTGACAGCGTTTTAGCCGGCCGCACGGTGCCTCTGGCTGAACCAAGTGTGTCCCATGAAGCCTATATGAATATCTTAGCATTGTGAATATCTTTAAGAGGGAAATAGTCTAGGTAATAATTCATGGTATAGAAGTTATAATTAAAATTCGCGAACAAATCAAGTAATCATATGAATATCTTAGCATTATGTCCTAAAACATTGATGTTTAACATTGCATCCTAAAACACTAATTTTATAATTTATAATTTAATCATATGAATCATATATCATATTTTTATGTATGATATCATATGATGTTTTGCAAAAGCATAAATTTCTCATATCTCAATTGTTTATGTCGCTTACAAAAAATTGTTCAAGGAGTATTTAATTTGATAATTTTCCTTTTCTTTTTTGCTAACTTTGCATTGAAAATTTGTAAATATTTTGTTAAAACTAACAAATAATAATTTTAATTACTTGTTAGAACTTAATATTCTTCCATTGATAAAAATATATGTCAAATGATAGGATCCACATGCAACGCATGTAGTCATTGCTAGTCTAACTAAAAGAAACATTTGTCAAGCTAACAAAAAAATTGGAAGCAAATTTCATTTTATTGACCGAAACATAGCCCCCTCAGGAAAAAATTTCTAGATTCGCCACCATCTCTAATCCCTTCTCCTCGCTCATAAAAATTCCTTCAAAGATTCTCCTTTTTTTTGCATGTTCAGTGTTCAAGATCAGTTTTAAAACTGCCATTTTAAATTAAAACTGCTGGATATTGTCGCATTGGGATTTTTTCTGTGTAGATACAGAAGCAGATCTATTAGAAGAGCGCCTATTCAGTGGATAATATGTATCTACCTTTTTTAAAATTATCAATCAATCTTCTCCGTCTCGCTAACAGGGAATCCTTGCAAAAACATCTAAGGCAAAATCTCTGATACTTTCTCCATATTGTGGAAAAAGGTACGCGAATCTGTACTAATTAAGTTACCCAGTTCTTCTCCTTCAAGAAATTTAATTTTATCCAAAACCTAGAACTGAAATCATTACTTCTCTCTTCAATTTGAGGAATGTGAAACTCCTTACTTGATGGTAATCTCACTCTTTCACTATGGTTATTTGTGATTTATGGATGTTGGTTGTGATGTTTTTAATTTTTTTAAGAAAAATCAGATTGTTCCCTATCCGTTTTATTGGATCGTTTTCCTTTTGATGTTTATTTTTGTTATATTATGATTTATGACTGGTATTGAATTGGTTATCTGTTAATTTTATTATCAGAGATATGGTTCTACGCTGAGTTTTGTTATATATATTGGTGATTTTATGTCTGAGAATATGTTATTACACTCTTTGCACTATCCATTCAACTCGCCATCCATTTAACAAAGAACGGGTACTACTTCCATCGATGGTCCTGGACCACATTAAGAATGGACTTTCTTCACTCATTTGGAGGAAGCTTTGTGCAATGAAGCCATGCATGTTTATCAACTACCGGCGAAGGAAATAGGCTACTCTCGGGATGTTTTCTTTCTGAAACTACACCTTTACTTCAGTATGTACCTTCTTACCTCAATATATACCTTCGGCTTCAATTCGTGCTTTGACAAAATAATACTAGAATTTTTTTATTTTTATTTTTTTTCTTGACCAGATTTCTGCACCAGAAAAAGCATAGGGAAGCTTAAGAAAATGGTAATGCTCTTTTTTCTATACAAGCACAACAAGTGCCATTTTAACATGCTATGCTATTTAATTTTTTTTTTGTTTGATTTACTCTGTATAAATATTCCAATAAGAGCAACAAATATGGTATCTCGGCATGTAAAACCTGTTGATGAAGCAAATAGAAAAAAAATAGTCTTGCACTAATCAGTTATGGAGATTGAAATTACATTTTGCACACATTCTTTCACCAATAATGGAGTGCTCTGGCCTTCGCTTGCTGTTTTTCCGTATTTCAGCTCCAAATTTTGTTGTTAACTGATGCTTTTTCATGATCTAAATTCAAGTTTGGTTGTGTTAACAAACCTGATAGAATAATTTGCTTCAAAAGATGTTCCTTAAATTTATATATTGATTCAGTTTGTGCTCAAAATGTAATTGTCAATTAAATTCTTTGTAGAGTTTGAGAGCGCGAGCAAGTTCACTCTTTAGAGAATCTCTATCGAGATTATCGCTCAAGATTTCAAGAAGTTTGAGAGGTAGTTTTTGTCCCGATTAGCATTTATTGATAATATATTGTTTAGTCCATTGAATATTATGTGGCTAATCAAATGGCTGTGTTTGTCACCACTAATGGAAATAATATGAATTCTAACTGATCTCATCGTGTTAATAGTTAATTCTTTGAGCTTTGGGTTTTAATATGTGTGGCTTCATAGTTGATTTAGTTATTGAAGAGATAGAATAATAGTAATATATTTTGGACTATATGTTTTAGTAGTTCAGATTGATATACATTTGTTCCATCATTGAAACATGGCAAAGATGTGGAATGAGGTTAAAAAGGTGAATTTGTCAACTCGGACAAGGTTTAATGAATATCTTTCATCTCCATTACAATTTTATTCATGTTTACTTCCTTTCTATTATTGTATTTCTTTCCATTTTGTCTATTTTACTTTCATTAAGTAGATTGAAATTTGATCATGCATGAGAATGCTTGAAACTTTTTATGATGAGAAAGGAAGAGAGGAGATAGAAGAGTTGCGCTAGGAGATAGATGAAATATTGCACCTGATTGAATGCTTATAAAATGGATCTAGCAAAGGTCCATAGTATTGTTTATGAGCATATATGTAATATTTAATTTTCTAAAATGTAAGATCGTAGGAGATGAGCAACTTGCAAGAAAGAGCACTATGAATTCATATGGCAGATTTGAAAGCCTTGGCTAAAATGCATAGCTAAAATGACAAAATTAAGGCTTTTTAGATTTCTATAGGCTTATGTACAAGTGGAGTATAGACCACATCCACCTATATTGTTGTGCTTATCTAGAAAAAAGAATTAAGGTATATGATGTTCAAGGATATTTTAGATAGAATAACACCAATTTATATATTTACTTCTCGCTATGTATGTAAAATGACAAGATTATAACTTTTTACACGCTTGCAATTACTATGAAAAGAATTACATGACATAATAAGTTTTTGCATGGAGGTTTACAGATAATTTTTATATAGATTGCACTAATCAAGAATTGCTATGCACTTGTATTAATTTGATTGAACATTGCAGTTAAATATGAGCAATGGAGCAATGATGTTGCAGAGATTTCCATTGTCAACAAACGTTTATAGTGCTCATATATAGCATAAGACATTTTTGTAATGATTAATGCTTTCATACATTTTGATGTGTCTGCGAAATTTCAAAATTAAGAGAAAGGAACACTCTATTTCTACAGTCATGCTACAATGATGTTATTGATTAATGTTTAAATTTATGCTATTCCAGAAACGAAGACAATCTTACTTTGAGTGTAAGAACAAATCTTTTTTTTTTTAAATTTTTGTAAGTGCATCTTTGATATTTACTGCCTTGAATCCAAAAGGGCTTAATAGAAGATAGTAATATGTGATGGCCGGGAGATGTTGAATTGTTGATAGAATATTCATTAGAGTATTATAAAGAATAAATATCTTTGTGATGTTTCTATACAATTTTAGTTAAATAAACACATTTTTATTATTATTTAATCGAAACTCATAAATTTTAATACAACGAGAAATGAAATGTTATGCCGTGCATCGCACGGGGAAGGGTACTAGTATTATATTAAAACAAAATGATTTGGCAGTTACTTTTTACCTCCAATTTTTACAGTTTTATTTCTATATATTACATGCATAAGTTAGCAGTTATTTTTCTTCTTCACCGCTAATTTATACAGCTTTTTTTCTTCATATTATGTGCGTATGTGATTTTGTTGCTCATACTTATTTTTGTAACAAATATATTTCTACCAGTTTCCAGCGCCGCTCCCTTGCTATGAGCGTAGTATAATGTCTTTCTTCAAAATTCTAATTTTCCATATGTACATCAACGAATTTTCTTTAAGGACAAGGGATATTGCTATCGCTATAGTGAAAAAATGTTCAAGAGGGTTTGAGTTCTTAAATTTATTGAGTTTAGTTTGGTGATTTGGAATGAGTTGCAATAGGATTTCCTCTTATCTGTTCCAATTCGTTAGGTTAGTGGATATGTCAATTATACTTGTTTCTTCTTTTTTACTTTTATGAGAAGATATTTGCTTCTTTGTTTCTTTGTATTTTTGCATATTTAATTCCGTTTGTGCAAGTACCATTTTTTTTTTTTGGGTTGCCTATCTAAGTACATCATGGAGAAGCATAGGCTGAAAAAGAGCAGTGAAAGATCATGAAGGACAAATTTCATTACAATGACCCATTAAGATATATTCTTCGTATTTTCTTCTTGTTATTTCTAACCAATAAGATTTGTACGTCCCTTTCTGATGGAGCAAAAAAAGATTTGTACGTGTTTGCAGATTGTTATAGGCCCCTTTCAGTTGATGTTTTGAGTTTTAGAATTATTGGTTCACTTGATAGGAATATTTGATTTTAAACTTAATTACTTTATGTGTTAACTTCTGCATTTTTAGGCGCAAAATGCGTTAGTAGTTTTGCCTTACAAAAACTAGAAACATAATGGGACATTGACTTTCCGTATCTTTTGTTTGTGTAATATGCTTGCTTAATTTCTTTTGAAGCAGAGAGAATCATTTTTTATATTCCTAAAATTGTGTTCTAGTAGTAGTACTATTATTTAAGATTGTGTTGTATCAAGGCATATGAAGCATGCATAATATAAGCTTGGACAATATTTATTTTTTGTTTGATCATCCTCAACTAGGAGTATTTATTAGATGCTTACAGTTTCTAAAAATTCATTAAAAAAATATTAAAACAAAAATACTAGCGACGATGCCCATTCCCGTGCAAAGCCGGGCGGGGAAAAACTAGTTTAGTTAAAGAAAAAAAAAATGTATCCAAGTCACACCAAGACTAACGATAAACTCTCATATGCCGGTTTTTAATTAGTTATTTAAGGAGCACAACATATAAACATAATATTGTTTAAAAAGTAAAACAATAACTTGTCTCAACCAATTGAACAATTTTGGAAGGCATGACGGATTTATAAGACTACAATGATCTGAAAAATTCCCAATCAACAAAATTATTTAAATTACGGTTTTTTAGCCCCAAAAGGAACACAATTACAAGCATGAATAGTGAGTTTCACTCGCACATATGTTACTTTCAACTGGGTACAAGAAATTGAATAAATTTTAAAATTTTACTCCCTTTCAAACAACTCAGTCAGATAAAATGTGCAACCAAACTTCAAAAAACGTATGCTATATCTAATGAAACAGACTCAAATAAACCTTGCTATATCTAATGAAACAGACTCAAATAAACCTTAAATGGTAATGTTCAAGAACAGAATACTTTAGTAGCTCAAAACCAATATCATCACAAATTATAACCATTTGAGTACCTTACACAAAATTATAACCATTTGAGCACCATTTGAGTACCTTACACAATGTGTCTCTGCAAATACATTTAACGCTTGCCACCGCCACCTCCAATCTTGGGACCCTTGGGTGCAGCACCCTTGGGTACGTTGACCTTGCCCGTCTTTTGCTTCGACATGACTTCTGCCTTCTTCGCCTTCTTCTCATCTTTAGTCTTCTTGATCCTCTCCTTAATTTCACTGTTACAAAAAGTTTCATCATCAACCACTTTCATTGCATTCTATACCCCATTCTAATATTTACTCAGTAGAAAAAGTAAGAAGTGATTATTTGAACTAACAAAGTCCAAAATTTCTATTGCTTCTCATACCGTAGGGCAGCTTCACGTGCAGCATCACGGACCTCTGGCTTCTCGGATCTCTTCTTCTGAATGACTTCTAAAGTAGCACCGACAATGGACCTAGAGTAGGGCTTCTTGTTGGTACAGTCGTCTCTTCTTCACAGCTTCAGCAGCTACGTCCTACGCCAATGAAAAATCCCATTTAGTAACTACTATCATATCCAATGCACTGAACGGTAAAAAAAAAAAATGACAATGTAATCAAGTAAAGTAATTCACCTTCTTGTGTTGTTTACGGTACATAGCGGTCAAAGTAAGCTTTGCCGGCCTCAGGCGATTGTGGAAGTACCTCTTGCATTTCGAGTTAACAAAGAGGAAAATCTAAAAATAGCAAAAACTCTTGTTTCTTAAACCTTGATAAGGCAAAGAGAGGTGAAGAGCTGAAGCAAATGACAAGCATAAACGAAATGTTGTACCTGAGAGTCTGATCGAATAAACCTAATGCCCCTTCAGGGTAGATCTTGGCACCACTAAAACGGCAAAGCTCAGTCCTAGTAATCAAGATCCATAGTAAATTAATATTTAAACAAAAAAACGGAATGATACAGATACAGTATAAAGTAACAACATCTGCACATCTGGAATCCGATAATTACCCGACATTACAAACAAAATTGGAAAATTACACAAATTCGGTAATATATATTCCATTATCGAGTAATTTCTCAACAAAACAAAAGTTTACAGAATAATCTAACTAATGATGCAGCTGGATAGAACAAACAAACTCAGACCGTGAAAATTATACCTAAATTCTCTAGCAGGGAGATAAACAATACAAATAAAAAATGAAATATATCGCTCATAGAAATTATGAATCTACATTCCATCCGAAATGCAGATAACAGCCGAACAAAAAAAAAAATCCCCGTAAATATGTACAGTTTCAACAAGTTATAGACGCAATATTTGATACAGTGATGCAACATTGCTAAGCGTTTAAGAATGAAAAACAATGTGCAGAACCAAAATAACAAAATCACAGGAGAGATTACGCAAGGCATCCACAAGAGTGAGAGAAGGAAAGTCTTACTTGAGAACCATGGCTGCAAAATGATGGTGAGGTCACCGCGGTAGGTTATCTGGAGTTGCCAAAACCCTAATTGCAATTTGGCTAAAGAGAGGAATATAACGCGTTCAGTTTCTGCTGAAAATGGGCCTATGGTTTCAAGCCCACGTGCCTCTTTTTTTTGTCCTTCCTTTTTTTTTTTTTTTTTATAGTATTTTCTAAAGGGCCGTGGCTCTTATTATCAATATGATCCGTTGCCACTTGAGCAGGCCGAAAGGACCGGATTCGGCTGGTTCTGTAATTGGAGCCAGACCAGTGGTCAGGAATCGGCAGAGGAATCATTAGAATTTGCGGTTTGGTTCCTAAATATTGTTAATAATATTCAAAAATATTACTCGTAATTAAGAGATAGCTTGATTATTCATGTTTAAATTGTTGATTATTTCCTTTAAAAATAGATTATCTTATTGATCAAGATAGCATAAATATATGAGAAAATAGCAATAAATAACCATTTTAATAAAATTAAGGAGCACAACATAAGTCTCAACCAATTGAACAATTTTGGAAGGCATGACAGATTTATAAGACTACAATGATCTGAAAAATTCCCAATAAACAAAATTGTTTAAATTACGGTTTTTTAGCCCCAAAAGGAACACAATTACAAGCATGAATAGTGGGTTTTACTCGCACATATGTTACTTTCAACTGGGTACAAGAAATTGAATAAATTTTAAAATTTTACTCCCTTTCAAACAACTTAGTCAGATAAAATGTGCAACCAAACTTCAAAAAACTTATGCTATATCTAATGAAACAGACTCAAATAAACCTTGCGATATCTTATGAAACAGACACAAATAAACCTTAAATGGTAATGTTCAAGAACAGAATACTTTAGTAGCTCAAACCAATATCATCACAAATTATAACCATTTGAGTATCTTACACAAAATTATAACCATTTTAGCACCATTTGAGTACCTTACACAATGTGTCTCTGCAAATACATTTAACGCTTGCCACCGCCACCTCCAATCTTGGGACCCTTGGGTGCAGCACCCTTGGGTACGTTGGCCTTGCCCGTCATTTACTTCGATGACATCTACCTTCTTCGCCTTCTTCTCATCTTTAGTCTTCTTGATCCTCTCCTTAATTTCACTGTTACAAAATGTTTCATCATCAACCACTTTCATTGCATTCTATACCCCATTCTAATATTTACTCAGTAGAAAAAGTAAGAAGTGATTATTTGAACTAACAAAGTCCAAAATTTCTATTGCTTCTCATACCGTAGGGCAGCTTCACGTGCAGCATCACGGACCTCTGGCTTCTCGGATCTCTTCTTCTGAATGACTTCTAAAGTAGCACCGACAATGGACCTAGAGTAGGGCTTCTTGTTGGTACAGTCGCCTCTTCTTCACAGCTTCAGCAGCTACGTCCTACGCCAATGAACAATCCTATTTAGTAACTACTATCATATCCAATGCACTGAACGGTAAAAAAAAAATGACAATGTATCAAGTAAAGTAATTCACCTTCTTATGTTGTTTACGGTACATAGCGGTCAAAGTAAGCTTTGCCGGCCTCAGGCGATTGTGGAAGTACCTCTTGCATTTTGAGTTAACAAAGAGGAAAACCTAAAAATAGCAAAAACTCTGTTTCTAAAGCCTTGATAAGGCAAAGAGAGGTGAAGAGCTGAACCAAATGACAAGCATAAACGAAATGTTGTACCTGAGAGTCTGATTGAATAAACCTAATGCCCCTTCAGGTAGATCTTGGCACCACTAAAACGGCAAAGCTCAGTCCTAATAATCAAGATCCATGGTAAATTAGTATTTTTAAAAAAAACGGAATGATACACATACAGGATAAAGTAACAGCATCTGCACATCTAGAATCCATTAATTACCCGACATTACAAACAAAATTGGAAAATTACACAAATTCAGTAATATATATTCATTATCGAGTAATTTCTCAACAAAACAAAAGTTTACAGAATAATCTAACTAATGATGCAGCATGGATAGAACAAACAAACTCAGACCGTGAAAATTATACCTAAATTCTCTAGCAGGGAGATAAACAATACAAATAAAAAATGAAATCTGTCGCTCATAGAAACTATGAATCTGCATTCCGTCTGAAATGTAGATAACAGCCGAACGAAAAAAAAATCCCCGTAAATATGTACAGCTTCAACAAGTTCCAGACGCAATATTTGATACAGTGATGCAATATTACTAAGCGTTTAAGAATGAAAAACAATGTGCAGAACCAAAATAACAAAATCACGGAGAGATTACGCAAGGCATCCACAAGAGAGAGAGAAGGAAAGTCTTACTTGAGAACCATGGCTGCAAAATGATGGTGAGGTCGCCGCGGTAGGTTATCTGGAGTTGCCAAAACCCTAATTGCAATTTGGCTAAAGAGAGGAATATAACGCGTTCTGTTTCTGCTGAAAATGGGCCTATGGTTTCAAGCCCACGTGCCTCTTTTTTTTGTCCTTCCTTTTTTTTTTTCTTTTCCTGTATTTTCTAAAGGGCCGTGGCTCTTATTATCAATATGATCCGTTGCCACTTGAGCAGGCCGAAAGGACCGGATTCGGCTGGTTCTGTAATTGGAGCCAGACCAGTGGTTAGGAATCGGCAGAGGAATCATTAGAATTTGCGGTTTGGTTCCTAAATATTGTTAATAATATTCAAAAATATTACTCGTAATTAAGAGATAGCTTGATTATTCATGTTTAAATTGTTGATTATTTCCTTTAAAAATAGATTATCTTATTGATCAAGATAGCATAAATATATGAGAAAATAGCAATAAATAACCATTTTAAAAAAATTAAGGAGCACAACATATAAACATAATATTGTTTAAAAATTAAAACAATAACTTGTCTCAACCAATTGAACAATTTTGGAAGGCATGACAGATTTATAAGACTACAATGATCTGAAAAATTCCCAATCAACAAAATTGTTTCAATTACGGTTTTTTAGCCCCAAAAGGAACACAATTACAAGCATGAATAGTGAGTTTTACTCGCACATATGTTACTTTCAACTGGGTACAAGAAATTGAATAAATTTTAAAATTTTACTCCCTTTCAAACAACTCAGTCAGATAAAATGTGCAACCAAACTTCAAAAAATGTATGCTATATCTAATGAAACAGACTCAAATATACCTTGCTATATCTAATGAAACAGACTCAAATAAACCTTAAATGGTAATGTTCAAGAACATAATACTTTAGTAGCTCAAAACCAATATCATCACAAATTATAACCATTTGAGTACCTTACACAAAATTATAACCATTTGAGCACCATTTGTGTACCTTACACAATGTGTCTCTGCAAATACATTTAACGCTTGCCACCGCCACCTCCAATCTTGGGACCCTTGGGTGCAGCACTGTCACACCCCAATTCTCGAAGGAGGAGGAAATCGTGAATTAGGGCGCGATTGAGGTTGGAGAAAAGAGGCGGGGAAAGAAAGGGGGAAGCTTATCTTATATAAATAAACTGGATAATGTGCCCAATGAATTTGATGGCATTTCCCTTATAAAATGAAGGAACCTAAATTGGAAATGGCAAGAGACAACAAAGATATACATTCATTCATAGCATAAGGATCGTTTAAAGTTCAAATGGCTTAAATGTAGATACAAGGGATAGACTTTATACATAAAAATATGTTAAAGAGTCTAAACTCTTATCAAAAGACATAACAACTTCAAGGAACAAAGTCGAGAGTAACACAAAAGATGAGCAACTAGCGGAAGCTTATTGACAAAAGGAGAACCCTCGCCTCAGCTCTGCCCCGTCAGCACTATTTGCTCAACCTAAAAACATTTGGAAAATATTTGGGCTAAGTACTACTGTACTCATTGGGCTTAGCATTTGATATACATTTCATCAAAAACAAAATACAGTTTATCCATTATCATAAGACATAACCTGGAAGGTTTTGTAAAAGAAATACATCCAAGTATGTCCAAAACATCATCATTTTCCTTAGCGCGCATTTGTCACACTCTACAGTTACTCTTACTGTGACCCCGGACCTCTAGCCACCGTCGGGTCCATTAACATTCATTTTGGACTTGGGGTCGAAACCCAGAGAGTCGCATTCATAATTCATTTTGGACTTCGGGTCAAAACCCAGAGAGTCCCATTCATCGATAGCACACGAGAGAGATCAACCAATCGCAATACTATCAGGGTGTATACACAGTTCAAAGTTAGTGTTTAAGACTGAACTAAGAACCTCGATCGATTAACTTCAGAGCATTAAACATGTAGAGCGAACAAAAATATTTTATGGATAAACAGTTTTCATTTTGTAAATATCAGAGCATAACATAACTCAAAATATGTTTGGAAGTAAAGCCCACCTTGATGGAATAATTCCGTAGATAAAATAATACAACTCGGTTCCGGTGATTATTGATCTTCTCCAAAAGATCCTACAAGAAGGTCTAAACTTAAAGGTATTCCAAGATTAAACTCCAAAGAAATACGAGATGACTAAATCCTAGATTTGCTATGCCCGGGTTTAGAAAACTTTACTACTTATGTTGAAAATCATTTTCTTGATTTATGGCGCCAACAATCCCATGGCTCGACTTTAAAGATTTTAAATCCTTTCATGAAACTAATTTCACAGTCATAATATGCACACTGAAACATGCTTAGAATAATTTATCTTCCTAACAAACCATAACATTTCATAAACATAATAATATTTCCTACTTAGGATTTCAACTTAACTCTAAGAAGAAAAATCACACTCTTCTCAAACCATCAATCTATTCCAAAAGCTGTTTATACACTAGATAATGTAAAATAATTTTTCTGAAAATTATTCTGTGAATAAAAACATTTTATTTCATTTATTCACTAGCTAAAAACACCCTTAATAATACTTTAAAAATATAAATAAAATTCCAAAAATTCTGAAATTTTTACCGTGTGTTCCTGAGGCTATTTTATACATACAAACTTTCCAGATTTCGAAAATACTTATTTTTGAATCATCTTTCATATTTAAAACGAAAATACATATATATTTCTTAAAAATTTAAAAACATTCACAGTGCATTAATTGAATCTGGAAAAATATATAATAGACACCTTATGCTTTATAATAATCATGTATAAATTTTTATATCAACTAAAAATCGTTTGCTATAGTTTCGATCCCAAACATGCTCCGACGAACATAAATTAAACTCTTTCTTTCTAATCTGAATTTCTAAGGTAATGAGCAGCTCATTTTTCATGCTAAGATCATTATTATTATCTGCTACAATTCATGTTTAAACATGCTAGATTAAGCTCTAAGAATTGAGCAGAAACGGGTTGAGAACAACAACCTTTGAAGACCTAAACTCCTTCGTCTTCTACTAGGTTCTGCTATCTCCTCCCTCGTTCCTCTTCCTTCGTTCTTCTTCTTCTTCTAGCAAGAATTTTGGTAGCTATGCTATTTCTTCTACGGATTTCTTCTTCTTCCTTCTTCTATTCTCTTCTCGCATTAATCTTCTTCCGAATGGTCTGCAGCTACTGGGTTTGAATTTTCGCGTGACATCTCGACTATCCCTCCATCCTTCTCTATTTACTTTCTGTATTTCTCTACTATGTGTTGCCGTCGATTGAATGTGGGGAGGAGAGGTAATAGGTAAATCTTCTATTTACTATATTTTGTGGTAGAAAAGGTAAGATGAGGTGGGTTATTTCTATCCTCTGAATTTGATAATATAAATATATGTGTATATATCGATTTTCCTCTCTCAAAAGTTGGAGTAGTAATCTGCATATTTAGGTACAAACCTTCCTATATATATATATATACATATATATATATATATATATATATATATTTTACATCAAGTTGTACATACAATTATAAATTAAATTTTACAAAATGCAATTAAAATAAGCACACATATTGCATCTAATTTAAGATATGCTCCGATAGGAGTCGTTTTAAATAAAATTCCTAAATTTTCTCGTAGAATTTAACGGGAAAAAGACGGGATATTACAAGCACCCTTGGGTACGTTGACCTTGCCCGTCTTTTCCTTCGACATGACTTCTGCCTTCTTCGCCTTCTTCTCATCTTTAGTCTTCTTGATCCTCTCCTTAATTTCACTGTTACAAAAAGTTTCATCATCAACCACTTTCATTGCATTCTATACCCCATTCTAATATTTACTCAGTAGAAAAGTAAGAATTGATTATTTGAACTAACAAAGTCCAAAATTTCTATTGCTTCTCATACCGTAGGGCAGCTTCACGTGCAGCATCACGGACCTCTGGCTTCTCGGATCTCTTCTTCTGAATGACTTCTAAAGTAGCACCGACAATGGACCTAGAGTAGGGCTTCTTGTTGGTACGTCGCCTCTTCTTCACAGCTTCAGCAGCTACGTCCTACGCCAATAAAAAATCCCATTTAGTAACTACTATCATATCCAATGCACTGAATGGTAAAAAAAAATAAAAAAAATATAAAATAATAATGACAATGTAATCAAGTAAAGTAATTCACCTTCGTATGTTGTTTACGGTACATAGCGGTCCAAGTAAGCTTTGCCGGCCTCAGGCGATTGTGGAAGTACCTCTTGCATTTTGAGTTAACAAAGAGGAAAACCTAAAAATAGCAAAAACTCCAGTTTCTTAAACCTTGATAAGGCAAAGAGAGGTGAAGAGCTAAACCAAATGACAAGCATAAACGAAATGTTGTACCTGAGAGTATGATCGAATAAACCTTATGCCCCTTTCAGGGTAGATCTTGGCACCACTTAAACGGCAAAGCTCAGTCCTGATAATCAAGATCCATGGTAAATTAATATTTAAAAAAAAAATGGAATGATACACATACAGTATAAAGTAACAGCATCTGCACATCTGGAATCCAATAATTACCCGACATTACAAACAAAATTGGAAAATTACACAAATTCAGTAATATATATTCCATTATCGAGTAATTCTCAACAAAACAAAAGTTTACAGAATAATCTAACTAATGATGCAGCTGGATAGAACAAACAAACTCAGACCGTGAAAATTATACCTAAATTCTCTAGCAGGGAGATAAACAATACAAATAAAAAATGAAATATGTCGCTCATAGAAACTATGAATCTACATTCCATCCGAAATGCAGATAACAGCCGAACGAAAAAAAAAATCCCTGTAAATATGTACAGTTTCAACAAGTTCTAGACGCAATATTTGATACAGTGATGTAACATTTCTAAGCGTTTAAGAATGAAAAACAATGTGCAGAACCAAAATAACAAAATCACGGAGAGATTACGCAAGGCATCCACAAGAGTGAGAGAAGGAAAGTCTTACTTGAGAACCATGGCTGCAAAATGATAGTGAGGTCGCCGCGGTAGGTTATCTGGAGTTGCCAAAACCCTAATTGCAATTTGGCTAAAAAGAGGAATATAACGCGTTCAGTTTCTGCTGAAAATGGGCCTATGGTTTCAAGCCCACGTGCCTCTTTTTTTTGTCCTTCCTTTTTTTTTCTTTTCTTGTATTTTCTAAAGGGCCGTGGCTCTTATTTTCAATATGATCCGTTGCCACTTAAGCAGGCCAAAAGGACCGGATTCGGCTGGTTCTTTAATTGGAGCCAGACCAGTGGTTAGGAATCGGCAAATGAATCATTAGAATTTGCGGTTTGGTTCCTAAATATTGTTAATAATATTCAAAAATATTACTCGTAATTAAGAGATAGCTTGATTATTCATGTTTAAATTGTTGATTATTTCCTTTAAAAATAGATTATCTTATTGATCAAGATAGCATAAATATATGAGAAAATAGCAATAAATAACCATTTTAAAAAAATTAAGGAGCACAACATATAAACATAATATTGTTTAAAAATTAAAACAATAACTTGTCTCAACCAATTGAACAATTTTGGAAGGCATGACAGATTTATAAGACTACAATGATCTGAAAAATTCCCAATCAACAAAATTGTTTCAATTATGGTTTTTTAGCCCCAAAAGGAACACAATTACAAGCATGAATAGTGAGTTTTACTCGCACATATGTTACTTTCGACTGGGTACAAGAAATTGAATAAATTTTAAAATTTTACTCCCTTTCAAACAACTCAGTCAGATAAAATGTGCAACCAAACTTCAAAAAACGTATGCTATATCTAATGAAACAGACTCAAATAAACCCTGCTATATCTAATGAAACAGACTCAAATAAACCTTAAATGGTAATGTTCAAGAACATAATACTTTAGTAGCTCAAAACCAATATCATCACAAATTATAACCATTTGAGTACCTTACACAAAATTATAACCATTTGAGCACCATTTGAGTACCTTACACAATGTGTCTTTGCAAATACATTTAACGCTTGCCACCGCCACCTCCAATCTTGGGACCCTTGGGTGCAGCACCCTTGGGTACGTTGACCTTGCCCGTCTTTTGCTTCGACATGATTTCGGCCTTCTTCGCCTTCTTCTCATCTTTAGTCTTCTTGATCCTCTCCTTAATTTCACTGTTACAAAAAGTTTCATCATCAACCACTTTCATTGCGTTCTATACCCCATTCTAATATTTACTCAGTAGAAAAAGTAAGAAGTGATTATTTGAACTAACAAAGTCCAAAATTTCTATTGCTTCTCATACCATAGGGCAGCTTCACGTGCAGCATCACGGAGCTCTGGCTTCTCCGATCTCTTCTTCTGAATGACTTCTAAAGTAGCTCCGACAATGGACCTAGAGTAGGGCTTCTTGTTGGAACGTCGCCTCTTCTTCACAGCTTCAGCAGCTACGTCCTACGCCATTGAAAAATCCCATTTAGTAACTACTATCATATCCAATGCACTGAACGGTAAAAACAAAATGACAACGTAATCAAGTAAAGTAATTCACCTTCTTGTGTTGTTTACGGTACATAGCGGTCCAAGTAAGCTTTGCCGGCCTCAGGCGATTGTGGAAGTACCTCTTGCATTTCGAGTTAACAAAGAGGAAAATCTAAAAATAGCAGAAACTCTTGTTTCTTAAACCTTGATAAGGCAAAGAGAGGTGAAGAGCTGAAGCAAATGACAAGCATAAACGAAATGTTGTACCTGAGAGTCTGATCGAATAAACCTAATGCCCCTTCCAGGGTAGATCTTGGCACCACTAAAACGGCAAAGCTCAGTCCTGTTAATCAAGATCCATAGTAAATTAATATTTAAACAAAAAAACGGAATGATACAGATACAGTATAAAGTAACAGCATCTGCACATCTGGAATCCGATAATTACCCGACATTACAAACAAAATTGGAAAATTACACAAATTCAGTGATATATATTCCATCATCGAGTAATTTCTCAACAAAACAAAAGTTTACAGAATAATCTAACTAATGATGCAGCTGGATAGAACAAACAAACTCAGACCGTGAAATTTATACCTAAATTCTCTAGCAGGGAGATAAACAATACAAATAAAAAATGAAATATGTCGCTCATAGAAACTATGAATCTACATTCCATCCGAAATGCAGATAACAGCCGAACAAAAAAAGAAATCCCCGTAAATATGTACAGTTTCAACAAGTTCTAGACGCAATATTTGATACAGTGATGCAACATTGCTAAGCGTTTAAGAATGAAAAACAATGTGCAGAACCAAAATAACAAAATCACGGAGAGATTACGCAAGGCATCCACAAGAGAGAGAGAAGGAAAGTCTTACTTGAGAACCATGGCTGCAAAATGATGGTGAGGTCGCCGCGGTAGGTTATCTGGAGTTGCCAAAACCCTAATTGCAGTTTGGCTAAAGAGAGGAATATAACGCGTTCAGTTTCTGCTAAAAATGGGCCTATGGTTTCAAGCCCACGTGCCTCTTTTTTTTGTCCTTCCTTTTTTTTTTCTTTTCCTGTATTTTCTAAAGGGCCGTGGCTCTTATTTTCAATATGATCCGTTGCCACTTGAGCAGGCCAAAAGGACCGGATTCGGCTGGTTCTGTAATTGGAGCCAGACCAGTGGTTAGGAATCGGCAGAGGAATCATTAGAATTTGCGGTTTGGTTCCTAAATATTGTTAATAATATTCAAAAATATTACTCGTAATTAAGAGATAGCTTGATTATTCATGTTTAAATTGTTGATTATTTCCTTAAAAATAGATTATCTTATTGATCAAGATAGCATAAATATATGAGAAAATAGCAATAAATAACCATTTTAATAAAATTAAGGAGCACAACATATAAACATAATATTGTTTAAAAATTAAAACAATAACTTGTCTCAACTAATTGAACAATTTTGGAAGGCATGACAGATGTATAAGACTACAATGATCTCAAAAATTCCCAATAAACAAAATTGTTTAAATTACGGTTTTTTAGCCCCAAAAGGAACACAATTACAAGCATGAATAGTGAGTTTTACTCGCACATATGTTACTTTCAACTGGGTACAAGAAATTGAATAAATTTTAAAATTTTACTCCCTTTCAAACAACTCAGTCAGATAAAATGTGCAACCAAACTTCAAAAAACGTATGCTATATCTAATGAAACAGACTCAAATAAACCTTGCTATATCTAATGAAACAGACTCAAATAAACCTTAAATGGTAATGTTCAAGAACATAATACTTTAGTAGCTCAAAACCAATATCATCACAAATTATAACCATTTGAGTACCTTACACAAAATTATAACCATTTGAGCACCATTTGTGTACCTTACACAATGTGTCTCTGCAAATAAATTTAACGCTTGCCACTGCCACCTCCAATCTTGGGACCCTTGGGTGCAGCACCCTTGGGTACGTTGGCCTTGCCCGTCTTTTACTTCGACATGACTTCTGCCTTCTTCGCCTTCTTCTCATCTTTAGTCTTCTTGATCCTCTCCTTAATTTCAATGTTACAAAAAGTTTCATCATCAACCACTTTCATTGCATTCTATACCCCATTCTAATATTTACTCAGTAGAAAAAGTAAGAAGTGATTATTTGAACTAACAAAGTCCAAAATTTCTATTGCTTCTCATACCGTAGGGCAGCTTCACGTGCAGCATCACGGACCTCTGGCTTCTCGGATCTCTTCTTCTGAATGACTTCTAAAGTAGCTCCGACAATGGACTTAGAGTAGGGCTTCTTATTGGTACGTCGCCTCTTCTTCACAGCTTCAGCAGCTACGTCCTACGCCATTGAAAAATCCCATTTAGTAACTACTATCATATCCAATGCACTGAACGGTAATAAAAAAATGACAACGTAATCAAGTAAAGTAATTCACCTTCTTGTGTTGTTTACAGTATATAGCGGTCCAAGTAAGCTTTGCCGGCCTCAGGCGATTGTGGAAGTACCTCTTGCATTTCGAGTTAACAAAGAGGAAAATCTAAAAATAGCAGAAACTCTTGTTTCTTAAACCTTGATAAGGCAAAGAGAGGTGAAGAGCTGAAGCAAATGACAAGCATAAACGAAATGTTGTACCTGAGAGTCTGATCGAATAAACCTAATGCCCCTTCCAGGGTAGATCTTGGCACCACTAAAACGGCAAAGCTCAGTCCTGTTAATCAAGATCCATAGTAAATTAATATTTAAAAAAAAACAGAATGATACAGATACAGTATAAAGTAACAGCATCTGCACATCTGGAATCCGATAATTACCCGACATTACAAACAAAATTGGAAAATTACACAAATTCAGTGATATATATTCCATCATCGAGTAATTTCTCAACAAAATAAAAGTTTACAGAATAATCTAACTAATGATGCAGCAGGATAGAACAAACAAACTCAGACCGTGAAAATTATACCTAAATTCTCTAGCAGGGAGATAAACAATACAAATAAAAAATGAAATATGTCGCTCATAGAAACTATGAATCTACATTCCGTCCGAAATGCAGATAACAGCCGAACAAAAAAAAAAATCCCCGTAAATATGTACAGTTTCAACAAGTTCTAGACGCAATATTTGATACAGTGATGCAACATTGCTAAGCGTTTAAGAATGAAAAACAATGTGCAGAATCAAAATAACAAAATCACGGAGAGATTACGCAAGGCATCCACAAGAGAGAGAGAAGGAAAGTCTTACTTGAGAACCATGGCTGCAAAATGATGGTGAGGTCGCCGCGGTAGGTTATCTGGAGTTACCAAAACCCTAATTGCAATTTGGCTAAAGAGAGGAATATAACGCGTTCAGTTTCTGCTGAAAATGGGCCTATGGTTTCAAGCCCACGTGCCTCTTTTTTTTGTCATTCCTTTTTTTTTCTTTTCCTGTATTTTCTAAAGGGCCGTGGCTCTTATTTTCAATATGATCCGTTGCCACTTGAGCAGGCCGAAAGGACCGGATTCGGCTGGTTCTGTAATTGGAGCCAGACCAGTGGTTAGGAATCGGCAGAGGAATCATTAGAATTTGCGGTTTGGTTCCTAAATATTGTTAATAATATTCAAAAATATTACTCGTAATTAAGAGATAGCTTGATTATTCATGTTTAAATTGTTGATTATTTCCTTTAAAAATAGATTATCTTATTGATCAAGATAGCATAAATATATGAGAAAATAGCAATAAATAACCATTTTAAAAAAATTAAGGAGCACAACATATAAACATAATATTGTTTAAAAATTAAAACAATAACTTGTCTCAACCAATTGAACAATTTTGGAAGGCATGACAGATTTATAAGACTACAATGATCTGAAAAATTCCCAATCAACAAAATTGTTTCAATTACGGTTTTTTAGCCCCAAAAGGAACACAATTACAAGCATGAATAGTGAGTTTTACTCGCACATATGTTACTTTCAACTGGGTACAAGAAATTGAATAAATTTTAAAATTTTACTCCCTTTCAAACAACTCAGTCAGATAAAATGTGCAACCAAACTTCAAAAAACGTATGCTATATCTAATGAAACAGACTCAAATATACCTTGCTATATCTAATGAAACAGACTCAAATAAACCTTAAATGGTAATGTTCAAGGACATAATACTTTAGTAGCTCAAAACCAATATCATCACAAATTATAACCATTTGAGTACCTTACACAAAATTATAACCATTTGAGCACCATTTGAGTACCTTACACAATGTGTCTCTGCAAATACATTTAACGCTTGCCACCGCCACCTCCAATCTTGGGACCCTTGGGTGCAGCACCCTTGAGTACGTTGGCCTTGCCCGTCTTTTGCTTCGACATGACTTCTGCCTTCTTCGCCTTCTTCTCATCTGTAGTCTTCTTGATCCTCTCCTTAATTTCACTGTTACAAAAAGTTTCATCATCAACCACTTTCATTGCATTCTATACCCCATTCTAATATTTACTCAGTAGAAAAAGTAAGAAGTGATTATTTGAACTAACAAAGTCCAAAATTTCTATTGCTTCTCATACCGTAGGGCAGCTTCACGTGCAGCATCACGGACCTCTGGCTTCTCGGATTTCTTCTTCTGAATGACTTCTAAAGTAGCACTGACAATGGACCTAGAGTAGGGCTTCTTGTTGGTACGTCGCCTCTTCTTCACAGCTTCAGCAGCTACGTCCTATGCCAATGAAAAATCCCATTTAGTAACTACTATCATATCCAATGCACTGAATGGTAAAAAAAAAAAAAAAAAAAAAAAAAAGAAAAAGAAAATGACAATGTAGTCAAGTAAAGTAATTCACCTTCTTGTGTTGTTTACGGTACATAGCGGTCCAAGTAAGCTTAGCCGGCCTCAGGCGATTGTGGAAGTACCTCTTGCATCACTACAAGAAAATCTGCTTGTTATGTCATTTAAAAATGCCACGAGAAATATGTTATCGTGGCACTTTAACTATAGTGGCATTTGAGAGAATTGCCCCGTTCTTCAGTGTAACAATAGGTATAAACTCCACGATAAATGTGTTTTTATCACACTTAAAAGTGTCTTCACATGTAAGATGTAGTGGCATGCAAAAGTGTCTTGAAATGTTATTCACGAAATACCTCCTTATAATTTATATAATTATGTTTTCATCCTTCCAGAAATTTATATTTACATTTTTGGTCCTTTAAGTATTAATATTTATATTTTTCACTTCCAGATCTTTTATTAGGATTCTTACATTAATATAACATTCATACTTTGTTTATACCTAATTTTGACAATACAATAATTATAAAACAAATATAGAAGTAAGAAATACGTACTAAACTATTATCAATCATCCAACTTAAGTATTATACACAAAATGAATAATTCTAACAAGAACAATCCTATTTTTAGTATCAAATGGTACAACATTTACAATCCACTAGGATTATATTCAATGCATGAGTGCCAATTCTACATAAGATAATTCTATCAAATTCTCAATTTGGTGTTTTACCTGCACATGACATAAAAACAAGAAATGAAAAATGTACGTTAGAATAAACTCATGAGAAAACTGGAATAATAAAATAAACCAATTCAAGAAAATAAGCAAAAGACTTGCTCATATCAATTTAATATAAGCACCGATTCAACCCCTTATTTCCTTAGTTGATTAATTTCCTTATTTTGTCAATTTATCACTATACTTTGCACATTACCCCACTATTAAATTTAGAGTATGATTACCAAATCTTGAATCATAGCACAATAACAGTAGGTAGTGAAATCTACTCTATCAACCCCTTAACTTTTATGTGCATACCATAAGTTAGTACTGGTTCTTTTAGCTACTATTAGACCGTTCAGTGGGATAGACAAATATTGTATTCAAAATGAGCAATAAAGCAAGAGGATTTAAATGAAAATAATTCGGGGGCGTACCTGTTTAAATTGATAATATTTTCATTCATCAACACTCTTCCAGAGATAAATCAAGCTCCAAGCCTGGATTCTATAAAAAACTTGTTGCATGAGTTAATTAATCGATGAAGAACCCGACTGTAGTTCAAGAAAAGAAAATCAACAGAACATTAAGAAAACATACTTGAGTCCCTTGGTATGCAATTTGTCTTCATCCTCAAATCAAAATTACCAACCCCAGCAAACAAATATCTACATTCTACATTAAGAAAAGTATTATCAGTTTGATATAATTCGTGGTATGCAAGAGTACTGACCTTGAAATGAAATTGAGGCTTCTAGGATCTGAAGCATAAAGCCCATTTTCTCAAATTGCTCCTTTTCTTGTTCTCTTCACCCGGTAAGGATGGTGATTTTTTCTTCATCTGGTAGGGATTTAGTCGCTGGGAGCCTGGGAGTGGAGAAAGACATGATATGTGGAGGAGTGGCCAGTTTTTTCAAAAAAAAAAAAAATTAAGTTTTTCAGCACGAAAATAAGAATGGAGGGAATATTGGCTCTTGATTTTTATTCTAATATTTGAGGAAACTATAATTTGATTTTTTGTGCTGCTAATATTTTAGATAATGATTTATGTCTTTTCATAAACTATAATATATATATTCGTCTTATTAGTTATGTCTTCAAAATTAACTAATGGAATATTATTTAATAATACTTGCAAATTTTTGTTGGAAATTTGGTTTTTGACCAAATAAATAATAACAAATATTTAATTTATTACATAAATTAAATATTAGATTATTGTTCTACTCGCGGAGTAGATGAGCGTGGTATATTTATAGGCTCAAAACCGATTTCCGGTGAGTGAGATATAAATGTTCAAAGTTTGGTGGAGAGTTACTTCATTAGTTAATGAAGTGTAAGTTATACCACATTGATTAAATATTAATGTGGTGTGCTGTTTAAAAGTGTTTAAACATGTGGGCTTAATAACAAGTGGGCCAAGTAAGTGGATAAGTGTGTGGTTGGGCTCTCGCGTGAGCACACACTCGATCCGGCCCCGCCGTCCGTGCTGGACGGCACGGACGGCTCCGGCTCCGGCTCGGGCTCGGGCTCGGGCTCGTGGACTTGGATCTTGGCAATTGGTCCTTTGGGTGGTCCTTTGGGCCTTTGGCTTGGGCTTGGGCTTGGGGTCTTGTGTACTATATTTTTTGGACCACAAAATATATAGTATTTTGGGCCATGTGGAAGCCCAATTGCCCAGCCCAATTCTAATGAGGCCTACCCGTCCAGCCCAATTCGTGGCCCATCCGGAAGAAGACTCTGGAAAGTGTCTCTTCAGCTGAACAGTCAGCCTCTTCCACTCCACCACTAACCCACTACCTTAGTGGCTGTTAATGCCTTTATGGCATTGATGTCCCTCCTGAATGAGCAGCCTATAAATAGAAGGCTCTGCAGGCCATTCTAGGACACACAACTCAAAGCATTTTGCATCCTCTCTTCTACTGCATTCAGTTTTTGAGCTCAGTTCCTTCGCCTTTTATTTCCAGTTCGCCGGAGCTTCTTAGTTTGTGGTGCTGCTACTAAGAAGACGAGAAGTCGTTTTATCTTTGGGGACGAAGCGCCAAATCCGCGAGCACTCGGGGCGTAATTCGTCTTGCGGAAAGAGGGTTTCCTCGACTCGACTTCAAATTTCACTTTGTTCGTAGTTTTTTCTTATTTCACTTGTAATCTTCGATTGTATTGTACGCCCAGCAAGTTCTACTTTTCCAACAAACGCAAGACGAATTATTACTTGCCGTTCCAAGGAGTTTGAAGTTCAATCACCTATTCGAAGATGACAAGTGCTGCCGCTTCCACCGACTCGTCCATTGGAGCTTCAACATTGCCATCCACCATGTCCGCCACTGTTCCGTCAATAATGACTACTTCATTGCCAAGCTTTACAACAGCATCTGCAATGAATTCAAACACCGGAGGTTCGACCATGCCTTCAAGTTCGTGGGCTTTCAATAACCCATTTCTGTCAAGCGGTGGTTCTGCTTCAAGCGGCACCGTGGGTTCCACTTTTAGTGGAACTGTTGGAGCACCTTTCATGGGCTCAACTGTGGGGGCGGCCTATGGGCCTAACCCAAGTGGCTCCCTGATGGGAGCGAGCTCGGCACCAAGGGTGATGCCACCCGCCGAGAAACCGCCGAAGTTCGGAGGAGCCGACTTCAAAAGGTGGCAACAAAAGATGTTGTTTTATTTAACAACATTGGGGGTGGCGAACTTCCTAACGGAAGATGAACCACCTGTACCAAGTGCGGAGGAGGCCAACTTCCATGTTCGAGCCTTCTACGACAATTGGCGAAATGGAGACTACTTGTGCAAGAATTTTATCCTAAATGCCTTGGATGATGGCTTGTACAATGTGTACTCCGGTGTCAACACCTCCAAAGGAATTTGGGAGGCGTTAGACAAGAAGTACCGTAGCGATGATGCGGGTACGAAGAAGTTCGTGGTAGCACGATACTTGGATTACAAGATGGTGGATTCTCGACCAATGATGGAGCAAGTACAAGAGTTCCAACTCATTGTACATGACGTCCATGCTGAGGGGATGGTCCTTCCGGACGCGTTCGTGGTTGCAACATTGATCGAGAAGTTGCCCCCTCATTGGAAGGACTTCAAGAGCTACCTTAAGCACAAGCGAAAGGAGATGACTCTTGAAGACTTGATTGTGAAGCTACGCATCGAGTCTGATGTGCGCGATCAAGACAAACCGAAAGCACCGTCTGATGCCAAGGTGAATTTGATGGAGAAGGGTGGTCCCTCCAACAAGCGTGATCGCCTAAATGCCAAAGACAAAGGCAAGGCGAAGGGACCATCGAAGAAGTTTGATGGTGATTGCTACAATTGTGGCAAGCATGGGCATACTGCGAAGGACTGCAAGAAGCCCAAGAACAAGAAGAAGAAGAAACATGCTGCCAACGTCGCCGAAAAAGATGGCGAGTGGGTGAAAGAAGACTTTACGGCTGTGGTCACCGAGGAGGTCAACCAAGTCGAAAAGCCGGGAGGCTGGTTCATCGACACTGGCGCTACTGCGCATGTGTGTGCCGATAGGAACAAGTTTGTTACCTATCAAGTTGTTGAGGGGAGGAAGCTCAACATGGGGAACCAAGCTTCGTCCGTGGTTGTCGGAGTTGGAGATGTGGTGCTAAAGCTTACATCCGGGAATTCTCTAACTTTGAAGAACGTGCTGCATGTTCCCGACATCCGAAAGAACTTGGTCTCGGGCTCTATTCTAGTTAATAAGGGGTTTAGACTAGTTTTTGAGTCTGACAAGTTTATTTTGTCAAAGAGTGGTACTTTTCTTGGAAAGGGTTACCTCTCTGATGGTCTCTTTAGGTTGAATGTATTGGCTATACGCCATGTACCAAAATCTATTGAGAGTAATGAAAATGCTACTACTTCCTCTTACATTGTTGAGTGCTCTAATTTATGGCATTGTAGATTAGGACATGTTAATCTAAATGCTATAAAACGATTAGTAAATTTAGATTTACTAAAGTTAAATGAAGTTAACACTCAAAACAAATGTGAAGTTTGTGTTGAGGCAAAAATGACAAAACCACCGTTTCATTCGGTTGAGCGGAGCACGAAACCCCTTGATTTAATTCACACCGATGTGTGTGATTTAAAGTATGTGCAAACTCGTGGTGGTAAGAAGTACTTTATCACGTTCATCGATGATTGCACGAGATATTGTTATCTTTATCTTTTAAGAGGTAAAGATGAGGCTATTGAAGCGTTCAAACACTTCAAGAATGAAGCCGAAAATCAACTAAGTAGTCGAATTAAGAGTGTTCGAAGTGACAGAGGTGGCGAATATGTCGCTCCGTTTGAGGAATTATGCAACAAAAGTGGTATAATTCATCAAACGACGGCTCCATACTCACCTCAATCAAATGGCGTTGCTGAACGTAAAAATCGAACTCTTAAGGAGATGATGAATGCTTTGTTGATTAGTTCAGGGTTGCCCCAAAATATGTGGGGGGAACCTGTCTTGACAGCCAACTATATATTAAACAAGATTCCACTCAAAGGTAAAGATGTTACTCCTTATGAGTTATGGAAAGGTTGGAAATCGTCGTACAAATACCTTAAAGTGTGGGGGTGTTTGGCGAAGGTTGAAGTGCCTCTACCTAAACAAGTTACAATTGGCCCTAAAACGGTTGATTGTGTCTTTATTGGGTATGCACATAACAGCAGCGCCTATCGCTTTGTTATCCACAAGTCGGAAGTACCCGACATGACTGTGGGTACAACGATCGAGTCAAGGAATGCAATATTCTTTGAACACATATATCCTTGTAAAGACAAGGGTAATGTAGAAACCAATTCTAGCAATAGAATTGAAGGTGAAGCCACGAGTTCTAAATCCGAGGATGAAGAACCTAAGTCACGCAAACGACAAAAGTCTAATCCGGAAGATAGTGAACTGAGACGTGGTAGTAGAGTTCGGAAACCAAAGCAATTTGGTCCGGATTATGTAGTGTTCATGTTGGATCAAGAACCTACGACGATCAAAGAAGCTTTTTCTAGATCGGACAGTCCGCTTTGGAGAGAAGCGGTACAAAGTGAAATTGAGTCCATTAGGCAAAACCACACTTGGGTGTTGGTTGATTTGCCCGAAGGGTGTAAACCCTTGGGGTGCAAATGGATCCTTAAAAGGAAATACAAAGCCGATGGATCAATTGACAAGTACAAGGCCCGTTTGGTTGTCAAAGGGTTTAAGCAGAAAGAAGGGTACGATTATTTCGATACCTATGCTCCTGTAACAAGGATTACATCCATTCGGGTGCTTCTCGCAATTGCTGCATTGCACAATCTCGAGATACATCAAATGGATGTGAAAACTGCTTTCCTCTATGGAGATTTAGATGAGGAAATCTATATGGAACAACCAGAAGGATTTGTAGAACCTGGTAAAGAGAAGAAGGTTTGCAAACTGGTTAAGTCCCTTTATGGATTGAAGCAAGCGCCACTTCAATGGCACTTGAAATTTGATAGTGTGATGCTATCAAATGGTTTTAAAATAAACGAATGTGACAAATGTGTTTACATTAAGAACACAAATAACGGATATGTTATTGTGTGTCTTTATGTAGATGACATGTTAATTATGGGTAGCAATATCCGTGTAATTAACGAAACGAAAAACATGTTAAAGAGGAACTTTGACATGAAAGACTTGGGTTTAGTGGATGTTATTCTTGGTATGAAAATACTAAGGAAATCCGATGGGATTGTCTTGTCACAATCTCACTATGTTGAGAAAGTGCTCAAGAAGTTTAACGCTTTTGATAGCGTGCCCGCTAAAACTCCTATTGAACTTAATGTTCATTTGAGCAAGAATCGAGGTGAGTCGGTTGCTCAAGAAGACTATGCTCGTGTCATAGGGTGTTTAATGTATCTTACAAATTGCACTAGACCCGACATAGCATGTGCCGTTAACAAATTGAGTCGTTACACGAGCAATCCAAGCAAAGAGCATTGGAGAGCTCTTGTACGAGTTTTGAGATACTTGAAGTATACTCAAAGTCATGGGCTACATTTTTTGAGATACCCCCCGGTACTTGAAGGGTACTGTGATGCGAATTGGATTTCGGACACGAAAGATTCACTTTCTACAAGTGGGTATGTGTTTACTATTGGGGGTGGAGCTGTTACGTGGAGATCCACAAAACAGACGTGTATAGCCCGATCCACCATGGAGTCCGAATTCATAGCTTTAGATATAGCTGGTGAACAAGCCGAATGGCTAAGAAACTTTCTTGAGGACATACCATGTTGGGAAAAACCATTGCCTCCGGTGATGATTCACTGTGATAGCCAAGCGGCTATTGGTAAGGCAAAAAGTGGTTTGTATAATGGTAAGTCTCGACATATTCGTCGACGACATAATACCGTGAGACATTTGATCACAACTGGGATTATCTCAATCGACTATGTAAAGTCGTTGGATAATCTAGCGGATCCACTAACCAAAGGGTTAAACCGTGATCAAATAAATAAGTTGCTAGAGGGAATGGGAGTAAAATCCACAAATTAAGAACTATCATAGTGGTAACCCAACCATGATGATTGGAAATCCCAAGAACTTGGTTCAAAGGGAAAACTAAGCTATGAAAGTTCGTGTGAAAACACTCACATTTATCTATTCCTTAGAAAGCGTTTGAGTGCTGAAAGCTTGCCTAGTGGTGAGGTTAAGTCTATGACTTTTAATGATTCCTAAATACTTCGAGGAGGTTGAGTATGGCAAGATACTCGGTAAAGAATCACCTATGTAAGTGTGAAGTGAGGCCGCTTCGTTAGATACACTTATGAATCCAAAGGGGTGTTCAAGGCCGAAATGGACACAAAACGTGAGAACGGATGAGGTTGAGGTGTATAAGCGTTAACATCGTTGTCTCGGTGCACGCCATGGAGGGATAGTTCAAAGCATTGCGCTACTATGCCGCCTGTGTACTCGATGGTGTTGACTATGGAAGGTTCAAAGCCACAAACTACCTATCCTAATACTTTTATACCTCGTGAGGACTGAGCTCTTGCATTTGCATACATTTGCATATGGCTATCTCACTCATGTGGGGGATTGTTGGAAATTTGGTTTTTGACCAAATAAATAATAACAAATATTTAATTTATTACATAAATTAAATATTAGATTATTGTTCTACTCGCGGAGTAGATGAGCGTGGTATATTTATAGGCTCAAAACCGATTTCCGGTGAGTGAGATATAAATGTTCAAAGTTTGGTGGAGAGTTACTTCATTAGTTAATGAAGTGTAAGTTATACCACATTGATTAAATATTAATGTGGTGTGCTGTTTAAAAGTGTTTAAACATGTGGGCTTAATAACAAGTGGGCCAAGTAAGTGGATAAGTGTGTGGTTGGGCTCTCGCGTGAGCACACACTCGATCCGGCCCCGCCGTCCGTGCCGGACGGCACGGACGGCTCCGGCTCCGGCTCCGGCTCGGGTTCGGGTTTCGTGGCCGTGGACTTGGATCTTGGCAATTGGTCCTTTGGGTGGTCCTTTGGGCCTTTGGCTTGGGCTTGGGCTTGGGGTCTTGTGTACTATATTTTTTGGACCACAAAATATATAGTATTTTGGGCCATGTGGAAGCCCAATTGCCCAGCCCAATTCTAATGAGGCCTACCCGTCCAGCCCAATTCGTGGCCCATCCGGAAGAAGACTCTGGAAAGTGTCTCTTCAGCTGAACAGTCAGCCTCTTCCACTCCACCACTAACCCACTACCTTAGTGGCTGTTAATGCCTTTATGGCATTGATGTCCCTCCTGAATGAGCAGCCTATAAATAGAAGGCTCTGCAGGCCATTCTAGGACACACAACTCAAAGCATTTTGCATCCTCTCTTCTACTGCATTCAGTTTTTGAGCTCAGTTCCTTCGCCTTTTATTTCCAGTTCGCCGGAGCTTCTTAGTTTGTGGTGCTGCTACTAAGAAGACGAGAAGTCGTTTTATCTTTGGGGACGAAGCGCCAAATCCACGAGCACTCGGGGCGTAATTCGTCTTGCGGAAAGAGGGTTTCCTCGACTCGACTTCAAATTTCACTTTGTTCGTAGTTTTTTCTTATTTCACTTGTAATCTTCGATTGTATTGTACGCCCGGCAAGTTCTACTTTTCCAACAATTTTAATAATTTATTGAACTATGTTTTACGCTTTATTTTATTTTAGATCAATATTACTATATCAACTTTTATCCACGTGTCTACCTATACAAAAATATACTGTATGATTTACTTTCTAACATATGCATGTTGTTTCTCTAAATAAATTGTATCACCTTAATTATTAATTTAATAATTAAAGGAGCTGACAAAAAAAAATTATTTTATTCTTTTAAAATGGTTAATCTTTAGTTAAAGAAATTTTGGTTCTCTTTACCACTCAGAAAAAGGTCACGCATATATATGTTCTTTAGAAATATAAGCATATCAGTACGTGCCAGGAAACATGGTGTATTGTGACATTCATACAAAATGTCATGTGAGTGAGCACGTAAGATGTAGTTATAGGCCAATGTATCAATTGGACACTTGTCAAGGCATTTTGTTCGAAGTGTCATAAACTTAATGTAGTTTTAGGCCATAATTCTAGTAGTTAGTTTCGAGTTAACAAAGAGGAAAACCTAAAAATAGCAAAAACTCCTGTTTCTTAAACCTTGATAAGGCAAAGAGAGGTGAAGAGCTGAAGCAAATGACAAGCAGAAACGAAATGTTGTACCTGAGAGTCTGATCGAATAAACTAATGCCCCTTCCAGGGTAGATCTTGGCACCACTAAAACGGCAAAGCTCAGTCCTGATAATCAAGATCCATAGTAAATTAATATATTTTTTTTTTTAAAAAAAAGAATGATATACATACGGTATAAAGCAATAGCATCTGCACATCTGGAATCCAATAATTACCCGACATTACAAACAAAATTGGAAAATTACACAAATTCAGTGATATATATATTCCATTATCGAGTAATTTCTCAACAAAATAAAATTTTACAGAATAATCTAACTAATGATGCAGCTGGATAGAACAAACAAACCCAGACCGTGAAAATTATACCTAAATTCTCTAGCAGGGAGATAAACCATACAAATAAAAAATGAAATATGTCGCTCATAGAAACTATGAATCTACATTCCGTCCGAAATGCAGATAACAGCCGAACGAAAAAAAAATCCCCGTAAATATGTACAGCTTCAACAAGTTCCAGACGCAATATTTGATACAGTGATGCAACATTGCTAAGCGTTTAAGAATGAAAAACAATGTGCAGAACCAAAATAACAAAATCACGGAGAGATTACGCAAGGCATCCACAAGAGAGAGAGAAGGAAAGTCTTACTTGAGAACCATGGCTGCAAAATGATGGTGAGGTCGCCGCGGTAGGTTATCTGGAGTTGCCAAAACCCTAATTGCAATTTGGCTAAAGAGAGGAATATAACGCGTTCAGTTTCTGCTGAAAATGGGCCTGGGGTTTCAAGCCCACGTGCCTCTTTTTTTTGTCCTTCCTTTTTTTTTTCTTTTCCTGTATTTTCTAAAGGGCCGTGGCTCTTATTTTCAATATGATCCGTTGCCACTTGAGCAGGCCGAAAGGACCGGATTCGGCTGGTTCTGTAATTGGAGCCAGACCAGTGGTTAGGAATCGGCAGAGGAATCATTAGAATTTGCGGTTTGGTTCCTAAATATTGTTAATAATATTCAAAAATATTACTCGTAATTAAGAGATAGCTTGATTATTCATGTTTAAATTGTTGATTATTTCCTTTAAAAATAGATTATCTTATTGATCAAGATAGCATAAATATATGAGAAAATACCAATAAATAACTATTTTAATAAAATAAATGTAAATTTATCCATCAATAAAAAAATATTTAAATTTTTTAACCACTTTTATTATCTAATGACATATTTACCCTTACATCTTTTGTTTTATTATTTTTTTATTTATAAATTATTTTTCCCTTTTCTGTTTCATAATATCTTTGACAATTTATAATTTACATTTAACATTCTTAGAAAATATTTTTACTATTCCATATCGCTCTATTAAAAAATGTGTTGGATGGTCTGTGAGGGTGGCAGAGGTGTTTTTCGACGGTGGACGTTGCATTTTCCAGCGGTGGTTGTGTTTCTAGTCAATAATTATATAAGTTTTTGTCATATTCTTCTTCAACATTATATAGTTTAAAGCGTTCTAACTTTAATTTTATTATTTATCTTCAAACACATTTGTATTTGTGTGTTTACGATTTTTTGCCAAAAGGTGAATTTAAAAAAAATCTGGGGTTTTTTGTATTTTTATTTAATGTCGAAATGTAATGGTTATGTTTACTCCCTCCGTCCATTATTTAGAAACCCAAAATTTTGGGACATAGAGTTTAATTTGTTTTGAGGATGTATTAATAAATTAAATTATTAAAGTATTAAAGTGGGTTTGTGTGCTCATATAATATTTTTAATTGTATTGAAGTGTTAAAATGGGCCTACTACCTAAAATGGAAAGGGTCAGTAAATCATGGACGTCCCAATATAGTAATAGTATCACTAAATCGTGGACGGAATGAGTACTAATATGTATGCTTTAGATGCTTTTAAGATCAATTTACTGGTACTATTGCTCCAGATTATGTTTTAGATTGTAAAAATTGTACTTTGATTTTTATGTTCTTAAATACATAACCGCGACGATTACATGACCACAGTTGTGTAAACTTGATCGTGTGTTTCGGTGGTACATCAACAAGTGGACCAACATATTATGTGTGTAATATACGACCGTAATTATACAATCACCGGCCGTGCAATAGTGGTTGTGCATTGGCACTAGGGGTGAGCACTCGAGTTTCGGCTCGGGTTTTTTATAAATTTAGAAAAATAAAAGAAAAAATTGGATTTTGAAAAAAAAAATTTAAACCTGAACGCAAACCCAAACTAGAAAAATCAAAATTAATTTTAGTTTTTCGATTTTTTCCAGAATTATTTTAAAAATTATATTTTATTCACTTCTAACTTTAATTTCATGCAAAATCAAAAACTAATAATATTTTTACTACTACAATAAAATCATAATATCAAACATTAACTAATTTCATATCAAATACAAATTAAATATTACTATCACCAAAGATAAATTGCCAAAATATATAAATAGTAATAATATATGAATATATATAATATTATTATAAAATAAATAATATTTTGGGTTTTTGATTTTTCAGATGGTAAAAAAAATCCGACCCGAAACCTGAATTGCACTAAATAAAAAAACAAAACTATTAAAAAACCCGAATGACCTGAACCGAAATTTTATTTATGTTTGGTTTTCGAAGAATAGTGTTCTTCCCTAATTGGCACGGGGATCGGCGTCACGATCCGAGTCGGCGTGCGAGGGGTACGCACGCCGTGCGAGTGCACGATCATGACGCACGAGTCATGGTCGTGCACTCACACGCGGGGAATCATGGCCAAGCACGAGCACACGACAACATTACATGACCTGTAGTCGTGTAATAGTCGTGGGTTGTGTAACTAACTTAAAGGATAAAATTGTTATTTTATAAGAGAAGTGGCTAAAATTTATTTTTTTATGTGCGACTAAAATTTACTTTTGTTTTATAATATCTATTTTTTGGATTCCCTCTAAATGTATTTATTAAGTTTTATTATTTTCTAATACAAATTTGAGTTAATTATAGACTTAATGATTATTGATATAAAATAAGAAAGGAAAATTAATAGGGTGGCACAATGAGAGTAATATTTATCAATTAAATTTCCTAAATAAAATTTGTTTTGGCTTGTTTAGTAAACAAGTTCACTCTCGCACTTTGCTTGGTTCATTTATATTTATTTATTTATTTATTTATTTATTATTATTTTTTATTTTTTTTATTTTTTTTGGGAGAATAGAAAAATGGAGATCATTCTTGAAGCACAAGGAAAACAAGTAGCAGCAAAGCAAAACAGTAGATTCTAAAACCCCCAATTCCTATTGGAAGCCTCTTAAACCCTAGAACCTCAATCATGGAGACATCTACGAATCAGCAGCAGGCGGTGTGTGGGAAGGAGTCAATCGATTTGCTCAATTGCGTCGTTCAATCGCCTTACGATCAAGAAAAATGTCTTTCCCTCCTTCAAGCCCTGCGCAAATGCGCCATTGATAAGGTAAATCTACCAAATATTGCTATTCTGCACATACGAAGTTCCTCGTATTTATAAATTGCTCAATTGTGGAATTACGTCAAGAAGCAATCCTGTTTCTTTGATTGTTTTATGCTATCTCATTAGGAAAATTCTAGTTCAATATCTGATTTGAGAATTTGTATCTGAAGTTTGGTTAATATTTGATGGCAACAACTAAATTCTGATTGCTCATACTGGGCAGGAGTTGTGGAATTGTTTTTAGCGCATATACCGATTACCAAACTATTTACCGTCTGAGCTATTGTTATTTGCTAACTTTATTCAATTTAAAAGTTCTGGAATTGTGGAGGAAAGAAAATGCAAGCAACCCATATGAAATCAGTTGCATGTTAGTTTTCTGTGAAGATTCAATCACTGAGTGATCATTTACTGGAAGCTTTCTGGTAAACAACTATGGTGTCGAGTGATCTTCTTTTCTTCAATCAATGTGTATGAATGAGCAGTGTCTTTTTTTTCTTGTGTAGTTCACTACATTGTTTCATTGATGTTAATACTGGTTATATGTGCCATAGCATTTTCCCACTACTGAGATGTGGGTTCTTACTCGCCAGCTATATGTTTCTAGTCTCGATCTATGCTTGGGATTGTTTTAAGTCAGCTTCTCCTGCATTCTATTTTTTGTTTGCTTTCCTTGCACAGCTATGTCTGAGATGTATAATTCTGGAACTTTCTGATTGTTTTGGATGAAAATGGTGACTTCTACACAATTAGTAACTATTGAATTAGACATATTGACAGGTTTAGACCTAAGTTTTTTTGTACTATCAAGGACCAAATTGCTGCTCTACCTTGACTATGTTTCGCATGGTGTTCAAAACATTCTTTTTGTTAATAGAAGCAAGGCTTTGGATTCATTTTCACCTTTGCTACTTAATTGCTGTAGTTGCATACCCAAGTTGCTTGAGTGTTTTGGTCACCAGGACGACTATCCTCACCTATGAATTAAATTTCTGCTAACCATGTCATTATGTCCTTACCGTCTTGATCAGGATTTCTCGTTATTCATTATATTATGATTTATGAGTAGCAAGCAAGAGAGAATCTTAAATGACTGAGCTTCCTTTGTAAGAAAATACCTCACTACCTTTAGGATCTGATCCTGTTTATTGACTGTCTTCCTTCCAATTACTATAGACTGTGTAATCTTTGGAGGTATTGTTCTGCGCCATACTCCTTTTGAACTTGCTTTGTTTTTTCAGATTGGTTATGATTTGGTGAAATCAACCATAGAGCTGCTATCAATAAATTGAATGCATTAGCTCTTCATTCTCAGGTGGAAAATATGGGTCCTTAAAGGAACACCGGTCATTCATAGGATCAATAGCATCTAACAATGGTAATTGTTTAATATCCATAATGTAAGTATGCCATAAAACATTACTGGATGCTGATTTATCCTTTCAAACCTTCCTTGCACACAATACAGAGGAACCTGGTTCCGGCTAATTCGATTCTGGTCTGCCTGAAAATTGGAAAAGTGCCATTTGAGTTGGATTCTAATCCTTCCATCATCATAGGCAACAAATAAACAATTCTCCAATGAGGTAAACTTATAAGATCCCCGATTATCATTGAAGAATGAAACTGGGAAAGATTAAAAGTGATGCTTCTGGAGCCACTTTTTATATCTGATTATGCTAACAAATGATCTGCATAATTCTCTCATAGCCATTCATACTCTCCAAGAAATTAGATAATAACTTGTACAACAGAAAAATGTCCATGCAAAGATTACTTGATGGAGGAGGGATTTGGTTGATGTACTAACATCCCAAAAATTCCATAATTGATTATGCAAACAACTCCAAAATGGTGCATCACAAAAATCTGGCTGCTTGTTGAAAGCTTCATAACTGGTGCCAATTTTGTTGCATTCAAGTCCATTTAGTGTAAAACGGACTCGTTCAAGAAGCATCCACATGGTAAAATTGCTACCGAGGTTCTGAGGTTGACCTGGAACACCCTTCAATAAGAGAAGATATTGATAAGACATATGCCTTACAATGGCAGTTATGCTACTTTCCTAATTCTATAATGGTAGATTATGCTTCATCAACTTAATGTATCTTTGGCATTCAAATTTGTTGTGGCATCTTATGGTATGTAGTAGAAAACCACCTGTCTTGGAATAACGAGGAAGAAGTCATCCAATGTTGAAATATCAGTATATCCAACATAATCCCCAATCAGATTCACCCTCAAAAATTTATCATCAGATACTGCAGTCCTGTTGTTAGGACCCACAATCACTTCCTGCCAAATAATCACCATATTATTATTTCTTCTCTAGATGATTACTTCCAATCTCATCATTTAAGTAAGGGTTCAGAAACGAAGCATCAAAGGCAAACAAAATAAAGCATCAGCGGATGTAAAACATATATCTATAATGATTATGTTGCCACGAAAATTAGATAAAGGAAACATCTCATTATATTTTCCAATAAGATCATATTTAAGTTTTTAAGACTCTAACTTGTATTTAGATGTGGCTTACCGATGTCTTGGAAGCTGTCTTAACCTCAATTCGAATGTTAAATCCAACAGAGCGTTGTCCAATACCAAACACATGGAACCTAATACCAAACCAATTGTATAAGTGAATGGAAAGTGAAATCGAATAGAATGAAAAGACAACTAGTTCATGCAAAGAATGAAACATACATCAATCATAACCACATCTCTCCCAACTCTAGTGCATGCATGAAGGGAACTCTCTATTAAATCTAAGACACTATCAACTCGTATGTTTATACAGTGGTCTATACAAACAAACTTATGAATTGGGAATGATTGAGGACTTTAATTTAATGACTGATATAACATATCTTAGATATGCAGTTGATGCCAAGCAGAAAAAGAATACAGAAAGGAAAGTGTATCTTACCAATCATCTGTAAACCGAAAACAGTGTGCTGTGTTTGCCTTGCCTTTTACCATTTTGTCAACTAAATAATGAAAACTGTAAAAGTCACACTATATTTCACAACAATTTAGATATATTCCACAATGATCACTTGATACAGGTACAGTAAACTTACAAAAATTTCCACAAGATGACGAGACCCTACGCTGGTCTCCACAAGGACAGCAAGTTGGCTAAGTATGCATAGAACATTTAAAAAATCATGAATTAATAAAATACCAAAATGTTAAAAATACTAAACTTACATTCCAATCACACTTCTGGATGACCCCAAGAACATATGACTGGTGCGTAGAATATATATGATCGAGTCATTATATTCGTTTATATTTTATCTCATTTTAAGGAACCTCCAAAATCATTTGAAACTGCCGGAAATTCTGAACTATTTGTTTGTGTAAAAATTTTACACTTACATTCTTTTCCAAAAAAAATTACCAAGTACATGCTACATATTAAATAAAGGACAGAAAACTTATTGCCATGAATATGCCGTATCACCATATGGATGCAAGTATCTAAGAGAATGTCATTCAGATGATAGAATCCCAAGTAAAAGAGAAGTACGTTCAAACTAAGAGCTCAGAGTCGAAAAGGGAATATTGCAGTTCAATTCAGCGCATTATGTCCAGTTACAAGCTGATAGAAGTTCTAACTATGTCCAAATCATCATGCAACAATCCTCCCTCCCTCTCCCCTCTTCAAACTCCGGTTGAATACCGATGTATGATTTTCTTTGTGCAGACTTTCAATACCATTTCTGCATTCGTTTAATACCTTTATGCACGCTACATCGTATTATTCCTCAGTCTCCATCCCCCTACCCCTATTCTCATTTTTAGTTTAATCTACTGCTATTCCCTTCAGCAGGAGAAATCTACGCTAGTTCTCAAGCCAGCAGATACTACTTACTACATTTACATGCACTAAAATAAGATGTTGTATAACTGAAAGATTACTAAGATAAACATTTTTGGAGAGATAACTATTGAGGAGAAAGTTCCATAAAAAAGTTAGACTTGCCTCTCACATACTTGCACTACGTTTGCTCCGGCATCTGGCTCGCATTTTCGTGTTTTAACATAAAATTCTTGTGGCTTATATGCGACATCCTGTAAAATCCCAAAATTAACAGAAATTGAGTAAATTCATCTACATAAAAAATAATTATGCTGCCTAACCCAGGTGAAATACACAACAATAAATTTTTTAACATACTCGAATATATGTCAACTCGTACAATGCATAAGCAGCAGATTTTTCAATGGTTATCATCGGCGGCGTTCGAAGTGTACGCATGTGATTCGTGGAATTCTCCTCCGCCTCCACTATCTCCGCCACCATCGACGCCTCCCTCCCACTCTGATTGCAAAAGCAAATAAACCAGATTTCATTACACAGGAAATGAAAAAGTTATTGCAAAAACAAACAACAAAACTCACTGATTCGCTAGGGTCCTAGGGACGGCGAGATCGAGTATGATCTTTGAAGTGCAATTGAGGGGATCGTCTGAGTTGGAGACCTTCTCGCATTTTTCGATTTTTGATTTGGAGACGATCTGCAGTGCGAGGAGTTGTTGATAGAGCGAAAACAAGGTGATCGATACCAGAATTATGGTTTTCATCGATTGAATAAATCTTCGGAGATACTGCAACTGTAAGTTTGAATTGGGGAATTTGGGGGCAAATGCACGATAAAAGGAAAGAAAAGGGTTTTTGGCGGGCTAATAACTGCATTTGATGTTAACGGTCATTTCTTTTTTTTAAAAAAAAAAAACAAATAAAGTTAATTTTTTTTTTTTTTTGAGTCGATCAAATAAGTTAATTAAAATGCACATGTGTAGAAAATCATCCGGGGGAAAGTAGTAAAAATCTACATATTTTAATACAAATTATATCTCTTTAAATTAAAACTAGTTTGGTGCTCATTGAATTTCGACGGAAATCACTTTATATAATAATTTTAAGTAGGAATGTATAAAAAAATAGCATAATTATTTATTTTTAAATAATACTACTCTTTTTTTTTTATCAAGCAAACACAACACACTCGCACACACACGCACTCGGAGTGACTCGAACCCCGACATCTTGGATCGGAGGGAAAGCATCTTACCAACTGAGCTGCGCTTCGTTGTCAATACTTCATTAGAAAACATGTTATAATTGAATTATATTAGAAAATAATATTGATCAATGAGGGACAATATTTTTCATTTAATTTTACATGTTTTAAATGTGTTATTTATAATAATTGAAAAAATAGATTACTGAGGGTAGCCTTTTTCTCGGGTAGTCGTATTCATTCGAATTTTGAATGTCAAGCTAGTCATTGTTCACAGTAATTAAAAAATAAATTAATGAGGATAATTTTTTGTTTTTCTCAAGTAGGCGAATTCATTCAAATTTTGAAGTAAAGTTGCACGTTGTTGATAGTAATTGAAAAATATATTAATGAAGGCAGCATTTTCTCGAACAGTCGTATTAATTCGAAATCAATAACTCCTTGATATGAGTATAACTAACTAGACTTGTCCCTTTTCACGACATCGAACATGAATAAGTCTCAAGTAGCATTTGTGGGCACATGAATTTTGAAAAAAGAAAAAATAAAAAATCTTCATTATATATATATATATAGAGAGAGAGAGAGAGTAATACTCCCCTACCCGCCGTGGGCATACTTAATATGCCCACGGTTGAGGTGGCGGCATTTTATTTAAGAAAAATAATAATTAATATAACTTATATAAATAACCTTTACTATAAAAAACTAAACCCTACTAAAAAAAAGTGAACCCCAAAAGGAAAAATTATTGACGTGGCATTGTCACGTCAACCGTGGGCACATTAAGTGTGTCCACAGTGGGTAAGTGATCATATATATATATATATATATATATATATATATATTATTTGAAATCTTATGAAATCCAAATTAAATCATGTATTTACAAATAAACATATTGAATATAAAAATTAATTTCTTTGACAACTAATCAAATATTTTATTGATAAACATAATTATTAAAGTGTCAATAGAATTGCAACGCTTCAAAACCCAACATGAAGCCCAGAAGCTCACATCTATAAATACGGCTGCAAAATTAGAGTCAGAAATCTTGAGTTACAAATTCAGGGGGAAAAAAAGGAAAGAAAAAAGAATTGTCTCAAATTTCATTCCCCCGAGTTTAAGAATCATAGCCGGAGAGACGAAGAAAGGAAGTTCTGTTGCAAGGTGCTTTCTTTAACACTCCATTTATATTTTATCGCGTGTAAAATAGTGAGTATTAGGGTGTTCAAATATCATAATTATACATATTATGTTCAATTTTCTGTTATTGTTCTTTTAGAATTACTTCCGTCCCAAAAATGATCGTACAATTCTTTCCGATCTCCGTTTGATTTCTCAGCTCTACTTTATTGGTGCCACGTTTTGCTAAGGAAAAAAAAATTAAACTAGCTCATAATGTTGAAGCCTATGCTATAAAGAACAAATAAATAAATAAATAACAACAAGCTTCTCTAACATAAACATTCGCTCCATTAAAAATTAATAAAAAATATTAAAATTCTCTATATATGTTCAAAAATCAAAATAAACAACAGCAGCAGTCTCAGCCCATGTTAATTACTATGCATGTACACAATATAACAAATATGAATAACTATAACTAAACAAACAGACCATAATTCTATAGAACAAAGAATATGGAGTAAGTTGAAATAAGGCCAAAAATATACAACAAAAAAAACCACGCCTGCTTACAAATCAAGATCAATTCACACCTCCATCTTGATGTTGGAACACAGCTCAAGTAATGACACCAACTACATTTGTCGTTGGCGTTTTCACCCTTGAACAGCATCACCGATCCCACTGTGAATCTACAGAATCGAGCGAATAATAACATCTAAGATGAGTCTTGTTTTACATAATCTTGAGACACTCTACAACTCGCATGAAAAAGAGTGGACAGTTTTAAGGAAGTGTATTTTAAATGGCGGAAACTTTGGTATAAAACTGTAGTTTTCCCATAATTTTATATGAAAAGACAAGTATTTGTCATGCAAGATCAACCATAAGGCGTAAGAAACCTTACCCAACAATCAACAAAATAATGGCCAAAATCCAGAAAACATATTGGTAGACTGTGTATTTGGACTTGAGCCTGGTATCAGCTGGGCGATGCCGGCTTTCTGACCAGCCAAACTGGGGACGAGCAAGAAGTACAAATCCGAGGAGGAAACCCGAAAGAAACCCTCCAATATGTGCAAAGTTGTCGACGTGTGGTAGAATTCCAACGGCCATGTTTATTGCAATGATGACTATCAGAGTAAATAGAGCTGCCGCCTGTTTAAACAAAGACTTTTCAACGCTTGTTATGAAATTTAAATATCCATCTCAAGGGATCTCCATACAGGAATGATTCTTGCTTTGTACAGTAGAGAAATGCAATGCTTCGTATTCAAACATGAGATTAAGGTAGTTTTCTCTTGGATTAATTATAGTTTATGGTCTGACCTTCTGGGGCAAGTTTAATAAAATGATCCCACCTTCAAAATACTCATAAAAATCCTTAGCTATTAGACGAAGCTTCAAATATGGCTCATCCCAAAAATCAGGCCATAAACTTGAATTACGCCATTTTTTGGTATGGTTGTGTGTCAAGAAAATGCTAAACTTATGCTAGCTAACAGTTTACCTTGTTCGTATATATGGTCCAGTTGGTAAATAACTCCGATAGCATTGCTCCAAGAAGTCCAAACAGAGCACCAGAAGCTCCAACAGATATGTTATTCCGAATAAAAAAGCATGATAGAATGCTCCCACCAATACCTGATAATAGGTAGATCACCCCTATGTGAACTGCATAAACATGAATCAGAAACTAAAATTGAGATTGTGATATTGAAAAAAGAAGAAAATAAGAAACAAAAGTAATCTATGACAACTGGGCTTCCATATAGAATGATATACAAAATGCTGATAAAATACTTTGAACTTTGTTCAAGGAACCAATTAAAATGCTTACCAAATCCAAATTGTTGCTCTAGGCGGATTCCAATAAAAACCAAGCTTAGCATGTTTGCAAGTAAATGAATAACACCTGCATGCAGCCAGATGCAAGTAATGAGCCTCCATGCTTCATTTTGGTGCACTATCTTGTCCCATTTAAGAGCTCCAAGTTTTTCCAGTCTGTGTAAGATGTGATAAAAAAATAAATACTTTAAAATATTAATCTCTTTATTTTCACAGATAAAACTCAGATGGAAGCTATGATAACCCAAGACTGAAGAAACAAGCTAAACACCACACCCACCTTAACACGTACCACAAAATCACTGATATTCCATTTCTTACAAATGTACAACAATAACAAAAATGATAAAAGATAAAATAAATAAAGTAAAAATATTTTCCTTTCCGATCAGAACTTTAGTACTGACTGTTTGAAAGAACTTCATGTAATAACACTAAGTAGCTGAAGATACTGGAGAAAGGCATCATGGGCGATCTTCCACTAATTACTAAACTTAGCAAGAAGCAATATAGAAGGCTCCTAGTTTATATAGCTCATGCAAAATTTATTAACAAATACCAAGGACGTCGTAAAACGGGCTCATGTTTTGTGAAAGCTGAGCATGGAGTGTGCCTATTTACTCTAGATGCTGATGAGTGACGATCGGCCCATTAAGAGGACCATTCCTATTTCAAATTTTCAACAAAATCTAAAGAATAAAAAGAGATTCCTCGTGAACTGGAAGAAAAGTCCTTTAGCTTCGATGTCCAAGATTCAAAAGTTGCCAAGCTATTAAAAATAAGGTAGATATATAGATGCTTTCTTTATCAAATTAATACAAACTCTTAGGTGGAAACAAATATTGTCAACAAACTAGGAGTTCACTATGACTTGAGCATAAAAGAGTTCGTAATGAACCAAAGTTTTGCACACACCACCAGTCAATCTATCAATATGTACAGCCATCTTCTACAATACCGATTAGTTCAATTACAAATTTAAGATTGACAAAATGTGAGTGCGACATCTAGAGGAACAATATTTAATAGCACGCATCAATCTTTTTATATAAGCTTTCTATATGATGCAGACAGAAGAACTATATAATCTCTCAGGATTGAGAACAGTGCAACCGATATGATCTCTAGATTTGATAACTAACTCACATTCTTGAACTATTAGAATCCGAACTAATATTGTCGTAATATCTCTAATTCACAATCTCAACTATTAGCTAAAATGTTCCACCATTGAAGAACTTAAAAAAACTTTTTCTCAAACTGGAAACCAGAGAATCAAAAAGCACTCACCAACACCAACCCATTTTGAACTAAAGTAATTACGAGACATAAGGTCACCATAATAATTGATATAATTGAAATGAGATGCCATTTCCTATGAAATATAATTAAGAAGTAAGTAATCACAAATTGCACAGATGAATCCATTAAAATAGCCATCAAGCTAGTGCCAGCTAAAAGAAGAAAGTGATGAGGCAAAGACCAATTCAACCACCAAACATTAGTTAACAAATTAATCCCAAAATAAAAAATAAAATAAAAAATGAGAGGCAAGAAATTGAGCAGAGAACACATTTCAACTTTCACTACAATCTGAAATCAAAAGTCAACCAAAAATAGAAAATAAAGAAAGGAGGTTTACGCAGAGGAAGAGGGGCCGAAAAGAGGGTTTTCTCGGAGGGGCTGAAAGGAGAGGCGGCCGAGAAACTTGGGGACGCAACCACCGCGAAGGGCGTCGTGATTCTTAGGACAATTGTTGACGAACATGATGACCACGAACACGGCAACATTGGCGACAACGATCATCGGGACAAGCCAGGAATGTCCACTGGGTGTCGGAATACTCAGAGTCGTATGCTCCAGCTCCTCCACCATAGTAACTCTGGTTTCTGTGCTTTCTAGCCGCTCCTCTCTCTGGATCTCCATTTCCCATCATTCTTTCTCTATGTTTATTATGCAACCTCAACCTGAGCTAGTCATAGAATGTAAAAGTGTATATGTATATACTCTTGTGTGTTAGAGAGAGAGAGAGGAGAGAGGGAGAGCGACGGGCGAAGGTGGGTGGGCTTTGTTATTTATGGATTGAAACTTGAAAGCGCGTAGGCGTTGCAGTTGAGGAGAGGAGAGGAGAGGGAGTGTCGTGATGGCAATCATATGTTATTTTATTTTTATTAAAAAGACAAAATAAAAATGAATCCTTTGTTTGGTAAGAGAGAGAGAGAGAGAGAGAAGGAATTTACGTTTGAAGACAAAAGCTCATTTTTCTTCAAAAAAAAAAAAAAGACAAAAACTCATTTTTATTCTTTTTGTGCCATTTTCAGACTCCAAATGGCAATGATGCTACTTTATTTACTCTTCCCCACATCCGAAATTAAACTCAATTGAACATGATAATCTATATAGTTAAAAAAGAACAAAAAAAATATATATAAAGTGAATTCTTTTGAGAATTATGAGAAGGTAAAAGGTTCAATATTCAATTGAACCGAATAAAAATTCAAGGATAAATGAGTAATGATGGACATTTTATGTATTGTTCGTCGCAAGCTTGTACAAAAGTAGATGAATCTATGTTTATTTAGGAAAAATTGTGTAGATTTTTTTTTTTTTTCTGAATAATTTATAAATAACAGCTATGAACTGTCACTTTTAGTAACTTCAGCGATTTGTAACTAGTAAATTTTATTTTTATTATTAAAACATATAAATTTATGAAAATAGAATTTACAGATGATATGTCAATATGTCATGGTTGTGTATGAATATTTATAATCAATAATTAATTGAAGAGGTTACAAATGTCAAATCTAAATTCTATTTACAATAAATCACAATGGTTGTGCTATAAATATACTCCGTAAACGCTCTCCTACCCACTGTGGGCACACATAATGTGTCTGCCGCTGACGTGGTAGTGTCACGTCAGCAATTTTTCCACTTAGGGTTTAGTTTTTTTAGGTATGATTTAGTTTTTTTGAGTAGGGTTTAATTAATTTTGGTATGATTTTTATTAGCTTCTTTATTTATATTATTGTCACGTCATCCATAGGCACATTAAATATATCCACGGTGGGCATTGGAGTATTACTCTAAATCATAAACCCTTCACGTTAGTGTAATTAGCTTAGATTATCAATACTTTGTATTCACATTTTTTATGTCATGCAATGCAAACACACCAAGTGCACGGGCGATAATTGAAGATCAAATTTTAACCAGTTTAGGCCTGTCTATCCATTTTAATTTTTACTTTACGACAAAGATAGAGATCGTGGCGTATGGGCTGTTTTATTTATTTATTTGCAATTCTATATAAAATTTAGATCTAAAATGTACATACATGTAGCTCCCCAATTGTATTCATCGTAACCCGTCCATAACTTGCGACAATAAATAGTTTCAAATCAAATTTATGACAACAATTCAAAACAATCTTTAATCGATATATCGATTATTGGTTAGGAGACAATTGGCTACAATATATGAATCCATACTAGTATTCAGATCATGCTCAGTCAAAACATTTGTTAATTATTGGCGGAGAAGAATATACCGGTCAAATATTAATGACAAATAAATCCTTAGGGTGTGTTCTCTATGATGGAAAATTATCATGAGAAAAGAAAACAATCACCCTTTAAATTTTTCACATTTTCCCACCAATTCCTACCTCCTTATATTATGATGAAGAATTTTACTCTTTCTTCAATGGAAAATATTTATCCCACCAACATAGAGTAAAAATATTTTCCTTCCATTAGAGTGAAAAGGAAGGGGGAAAATGAGTAGAAGGTAGAAAAATGTGGGAAATTTAAAGAGTGATTCTTCTCTTTTCCCATGATAATTTTTCATCATAGAGAACACAGCCTTAATGTAATTAAAATGAGAAATAATCACATTTATTTCGAGTTGATAAAAATGGGCATACTCCCTCCAATTCATCTAAAAAGACTCATTTCCTATCGTAGTATCCCGTAAAAGAAAGAATTCTTCAAAAATTCATTTTAAAACCCATCATCGAGAAGCGTGGAAAAACGTGTCTGAAAAGCCAAAAAGAAATTAGTCTTTTTAGCGGAGAGTCTTTGGTTGATAATATGTTCGTTATATATCTTACTTGTAATCTAAGAAGGTGGTAAGATGAAGTGGAAGTTTGAACAAATGAAATCAAGACAGCTACATATATTTGTATGTACAGTGTTTGAGTGTGAAATGGCAGCCATGAGCCATTTAATTTTCTTATCTTTCAAATTTGTACCGGCAGGAAAGGTGGAATTCGGTATTCTATTGCCTTCAACTGCTATAGCTTACCATACTATTATTAGGTTATTATTAGATGAGATAAAATTAAAAAAAAAATGAAAGAATTGTATTTATTATTGGGTAAATATACAATATTAGCCTAATAAAATTCACTTTATAATAGGTTTAGTCTGTAATTTTAGCCATATAAATTGTTAGTTGTGAGTTGTAACATATTTTGTCAGCAAGTGACGCCAGAATACCGTGTTGGCAACCAAAATCTGAGTTGAGATATTTCACACCATCAAATTAAACAACGTCGTTTTAAGTGTTTTTCTTGAAGGTGAAAACAATGGCAAAAATTTCTTTAATTTGCATTTATTTTTTTCTTTCCAAAACACATAAACTACGTTGTTTTGATTATGTAGATGCCATATTTTATATTTTGATTGCCAAACAACACTTCTAAGTTCTAACATCGAAAATCACTTACGGGTTATAATCGTCACGAAAAATCAATTTATAAGGCTAACTGTCACGCCCCAATTCTCAAGGGAAGGCGCACGCGCCAAGGGTGTGACTAGGGGTTGGAATAAAGAAGCGGGATAGAAAGGGGATTCAACTTATTTCAATAATCAGCTGATACTTCTCGAAAAGTTGGGCAGTATCTCTTTTGCAAAGGGAATAAGCCACAATAAATGCAACGGCAATATACCCAACATAACAACATATCATTATACTATGATCGCATAAGATTCGATGGCTCAACGAATCAACATAAGTCCATCATTCCAAAACATAAAGTCGAGTTTGATTTCTCGAGAATAGATAGTGAATAAATTTAGAGTACATATCTCCAGTTCAAGACAAGAAATACATTTAGGGGAAGCTTAACAAAAAGAGATTCCTAGCCTCAGCTCCGCACCGTCATCACAACTGCATCAACCTGAAAACATTTGGAAACATTTAGGCTGAGTACTAATGTACTCAGTGGGCTGCGCATTTTATCAATAGCTTGGAAACATAACAGTTTATCCATATCATAGGCATGATTTAGAGGTTTTGGAAAACAAAGATCAACTAAGCATGTTAAATCAATTTTACTTGCAGCTGCTTCATGTCGCTCTCTACAGTTACTCTTACTGTGATTCCGGACCTCTAGCCACCGACGAATCCATTATCTAGATTTCGGGTCGAAACCGGAAAGTCTATTTGAGCTGGTGAACTCCGAGTCGAAACTCAAGAATTCCTCGTCGAACCGCGCCTATTCATAATGATATAATAAGAATCTAAGTTCTTATAATAAATCTATCGCTAAAGGAAAATATAATCGCTTCTATATTTTCTTAATAGCAAATCTGTTAAGGGATAACAGATTAATTATTGAAATTCTTTAAATCATTTCATTAGAAGAATAACCATTTCCTTATTAATGAACGAGTCCAATTAAATAATTAATTGAGTTCAAATATTCGTTGAATTATTTATTTGGGATCCGAATGAATTCTGGTACACACTTTTGGCTAATTAAAGCTTGGTAATTAATTAAATCTTAATTAATCTTAATCCATTTTGCATCAACCTTTAATAGGCCCAGCTGAATTAATTAGATCGAGCCCAATACATAAACCCATCAGAGACATCTCTCGGCCCACAGGCAGAAGCCCGATTCCAAATAATAATTTTGGCCCAACTGAATTACCACCCAGCCCATACCTATAGCCCAAATGGAGAAAGTCCATCTTCTCCAACCCCTCTACACTATAGCAACACATACGCAGACACACACACACAAACCGCTCTCTCTCCCTCTCGAACTCACCCTCTTCTTCTTCCTCGGCATAATCGCCGGCGGCTGCCATCTCTCCGGCGCCACCGCTTTGGCGTTCTTCTCTTTTCTCTCGTTTAACTCCTCTCCCGACAGCCATCTCTCTCTCGAAATCCCCAAATCGAAAGCCCAATTTGGAGCCCCGAATTTCCAGAATCGGAATCAAGCTCCCACTGCTCCCTTCCTCGTCGCCGGCGTCGCTGTTGTTGTTACATCACCGGTGCCGCCGCCGTCTCCGTCGCGAGCTGCTACTCGCTGGAATCGTCGTCTCCGACCCGCCGCCACAGCTGCTGAGTCTGTGCCAGTGCCGCCGCCGTCGACAGCAGCATCCGGGCACGATCGCCGCTGCTTCGGATTCCTCCGTCGTCACAGCACCACCGTCGTTACAGCAGGAGCACCGTGTCCCTCGTTCCGACAGCAACTCCACGAGGGAAAACAAACTCGCTCTTGCGAGTAACCTCTTCTCCAAACTCCATCTCCCAGTATTTCCTTACTCTTTATTTAGTTCCATAGGTTCATGAGCTTGAGTGCGGTTCTTCTTTAATGGAGTATTTGTTCATGGTTTTATGTTCTAAGTTTTGGTTTGAATTGATCATGTGCAACTGATTCTATAGTTGAGGAGAAAGCTTGCTTTTATTAATTGCTTCAAGTATTATTAGGAGATAAGCATATATTTAGCTATCAAGCTGTAGCCTTAGGATTTCAGTTTCTTTGTTTCTATTATCAAGCCTAAAACGTGATTGTAAAGAGGGCTGGAAATCCTTATTTCTTTTGCTTGATTTTGGTTGAGGATTTGTAGTAGTTGGACAGGAAAGGATGAATGGAAATGAAGGCTTCTTCTTCTCTTGCTTCCTCCTTCCTTTTTCTGCCCTTTTCCTTATGCTTTTGCTGCTGCTAAAGCCCCTCTGTTTCTGCCCTTTTCATAAATGTTTATTTTGCTTGTACAGTGGTAAAGAGGTGTGTGAAATGAGATGGTGAAGTGGGGAAATATAAAGGCTGTAGAAGAGCAAAGGGGTAAAAATGTCTTGAAGAAAAGATCGAAAGAAAATATCACAAAATCTTTTGCCAAGATTTGCTATTAATTGTAAAGTTGGGATGCTGGCTCATCACCGTGTGTAATGGGAACAACCTTGTTTGGGCCAAGTTAGTTTAGGCAATGTTTGTTATATTGTCTTTGTTTAATTCATTCTGCATTTAGGCCTTGCTTAATTTATTTAAGTTTTGGGCCCTCCGTGTTGGGCTTTCGTTTCTTTTATTCATTAGTTGGGCCCTTAATCAATTAACTTGTGGTATAGTTAAAATTGGCTTGGCCCAATTTCTCTTTTTTTTTTTTTTAAATTAATACGAGTAAAATTTTATTCTTTGTCCAATATTAATTATAAGGTAATATAAAATCGGATTCGATTTCTTCGTTCGCAATATAAATTATCTATTTCTAAATTGCAAAATAAAATGCAATATATATATATAATAGCAAAATAAAGGTCGATCAACCACGATTATTTTGCTAAATTCTCATAATTTTGGCTAATTAATCAATACTTTCATATGATTAATGTGTATCTTTGATTTGATATATATCTTTAATTATTTCATAGCAATATTAATTTATTTATAATTAGTTATCCCACATCTAATAAAACTCCATCAATAAAGAGCTCATATAAAATAAGACATTACATATTCAAAAAAAAATATCTACAATTTATATTTAAATTTATGATCGAATATATTGGGAGCCATATTTGTGGAGACCATCTTATAAATTATAATTTTTCTTCAAAATATTACCATCTATTTATTATCTCGCAATAAATTACTTCTATTGATTAATTAATTTACACCATATGCACTATGTATTAAATAATGCTTAAGTTTGTTACTTTAACTCGCATGTGACGCAAGTTTTCTTTTTTTCCTCTTTTTTTTTGTTTTTTTTGTTTTTTGGTTTAAGGTGGTTGTCTATATAAAAAAGTTTACCTCTCATTGACTTATTTTTTTGACCAATTAAAAACTTGATATGAAAATACAACTACTTGAAAAATATTACCAATGTATAATTGACGGTTTCACATTCAAAATGAGTATAACTACATGAGAAACGAGATCACATCTAATTTATTTTTCTGTTATAATGATATCTTTAATCAATATTTAAATGACGAGCTGCATTGGTAAAAGTGCAAAATGATAAACTTGGGTAGGTATCAGAAGATATTCAAGTGTTAGAAGTTAATGAAGCGAATGATTTCTTAAAAATGTTATGTCCATTGGTCTAAACTTATTTCTCAAAAGTATATATAAAGAAGAATTAAAGAACAATTGTTGAAAATATATAAAACTTATATATCAAATTGGAGACTTGTAATGAAAAACTGGCAAAATTTATGAACTAAAATATAATCTTATGACAATTAACGCTCTTAACTTTAAACTAATTATTTCATGGGTATACATGTACATATGCATCTTTCATTTTTTGGACATAGATTCACTTATACATTTTAACCCTTTAAACATTACATATTTACTACACTTATCATTTATGGCCCACTGCTTAACAATCTCCCCTCACAATAAAGGTGGAATTCAATATTTACTCACAATAAACAATATTAGTTAATTATATTCCTTCTTAAAATTCGTGTCTATCAAATCGGGGCAAGGTTCTTGAGAACGGATGGAGTAATAAATAACACTCTTTTACAAGAAAATTTTCGTATGTATTTTCCAATCTTGTGTAAATTAGTACTATTTTTCTAAAACTATTTATTTGATTAGTTATGAATATTGATAGGTATCTATTTTAAAATGCAATATTTTTTTAATCTATTTAATATGTATCTTTAATTTGATATATATATTTAATTATTTCAAAAGTAATATATATCAATAAAAGTCAATAGATCTACTAAAATTTTGTTTCCTCTATTCTCCGAAACAAAAGGTTAGACTATTAATTAATAAATTTACATAATACCATTATTCGTTCCTGATATCTTATACCTTTTGAGGAGTAAATTATTTAAAGATAATGTATATTCACTCTATTTTTTATATTTAGACTTTATGTTAAATTAAGGTGGCTCCTTTTATATGAAATTGTCCATAAGTGAAGTTATAAAGATCAATGTAGGATATAATTGGGATAGGTTGTTTTATAGGAGTTTTATTTTCCGTGAAGTCTTTCGAAAATTTGATGTGTGGCAACTAAGAAAATAATAACAAAACATAGAAATAACGCATAGAAATATATATATATATATATATATATATATATATATATATATATATATATATATATATTATTAAAATTAAAATTCACCTTCCAAATAGTTAGTATCCCATATATGATATATCTATAATTAAATTTAATTATTTCCGTAAATCTAGCAAGGGAAATTAATATATACAAATATAATATACTCTTTATAATATGATACTACAATCCAATTAATTTAATTATGTGAATCATCAATTGAAATTTTTTTAGAATTTAATTGAAGAGATAGATATAGATATAATATTGATACGGAACTCTCCGATGCCGGAAGAAGCTCCGGTGATGACTATGACCTTATTCTATAGTTGTACGTTGTTTAGATCAACTGTAATTTTTTTTTTTTTTAAATGATCACAATTATCTGAGGAATATTATATCTCCGATAGATAATCCAAACAATGGGCAACTTCATATTCAAAATGAATATAACTAGACTTGATAAATGCATTCCAACAAATATATATATATATATATATATATATATATATATATATATATTTGTTATTTTTTTTTTACAAAATGAATATAACTACTCGACTTGAGAAATGCATTCAAACAAATGTTATCCCTCAAAATAGTTGACCCAAACAACGAGCGACGTAGTTTTCAAAAAAAAATATTATTGCCAACAAATGTTACTCTCAAATGATTGAACCAAATAAAGGGCGACTTGACATTCAAAATAAATATAAATAACTGAGAAATATTATATTTCTAATGGATAAACAACGGGCGACTTCATATTCAAAACGAATATAACTACTCGACCAAATGTTACCCTCAAATGAATAAACCAAACATTGTGCCACTTGATATTGAATACAATTACCCGAGAAATAATACTCTAACGAATAATCTAAACATCGGGCGGCTTCATATTTAAAATGAATATAATTACTCGATTTGAGAAATGCAACACAACAAATGTTATCCTTTGAAACAGCTGACCCAAACAACGGGATACTTTTGAAATCAATATAACTACTCAAAAATATTACTTTAAATATGCATACAACTTCTAACAAATGTTACCTTCAAATGGTTGAACCAAACAACAGGCGGCTAGGCATCAAAATGAAAATGCCTGAAAAAATAATATCACTAATAAAAATATTTTCTATTACACGTATGAGGAACGTCTTGAAAAATCAAAATTTGAATAAATAGGACTACTTAAAAAAAATTATTAATCTAATTTTCTATTACCGTGAAAGGGACGGCTTGATATTGCAAATATATAATGCTAAATGCGAAATATTGTCTCTCATTTACCTTTTCCTTTTGATATAATTTAGTATTAATATTTTTAAATAATTTTTTGCATTGTTATCAATTTAAATAAATAATTAGATTATCAAAGTGATCCCGTCAAATTTCGATACTATTACAACTTATAGTTTGTTGCGAGAAAATTATATTATTATAGCTTATAGTTCGTTGGTAGAGTAGGGACATGCATATGTATGATGGTACTAAATCGATTTTTGAGAAAATGATTTCATTGATAGAAAAACTCAAATATGATGAAGTTATCTTTAATCAATATTTAAATGATGAGCTGCTTGACATTTCATCCTTCAATTATATCGAAGAACGGGCGTCTTTACTTTAAATGAATATAACCATGCGAAAAAATCTTATCTCATTGACCTATTTTTTTTCAACCAACAGAATACTTGATATGAAAAATATTATCAATCGTCAATTCATTTATATATTACAACGTATACTTGATGGCTTAACTATACGAAAAACGGGACATCACCTAATCTACTTTTCTATTACAATGATCAATGGGCTATTTGACATTCAAAACGAGTAAAACAAATCGAGAAATGTCACACCTTATTAATCTTTTTTTTTTTTCCTAATTCAATTTAATTCTATTTTTTGAATGGATCCTAACAAACTATACTCTCAAAATAAATAATTCTATTATTATTTTCCATGAGAAGTGAGCCCCGTCGAATTTCGACGGGCACTAAACTAGTTTCATATAACTCGGATAATAACCCTTCTATTTATCATAAATCGAAACAAAGATATACAAAGTTTCGAATTTTCGTGGAATTTCTATTTAATAAAAGTCGGGGTATTACACTAACATTTTATATTAGATTACATTCGGGCTAAACTTGTTACGAAGTGAATTTTTACCGGGATAAAATTTTGAATTTTTTCTTTATTTGCGTGTTTGTAATTTTTTTTATGCCTTTATCTATTTTATAATTTTAATTTATCCAATTTATTTTGTACACAATTAATATGAGATTTAAAGACGGGGAGGATTCGAACTCGAAACTTTTGATTCAAGCATTAATCTCATAATATCTCTCATGCAATTTATTTACCCATGCATGTAACATCATTTTAGTGACTTAGTCACCAAGCACTAAAACAACATACCAATAATTTGACCACGCCTGCTTTCTACTCCTTCCATTTTTTTATTATATGTTCTGAGCCGTCAAAACGCAATTATTATAGGAGTAAAATATTTTACTATTTTTTACCCACCAAAAAGTAAACTTTTATAAGAATATATATTTAATAGTTCGACTCAATTTTGTATAGATAGTCATGATGTTCATTTATTTAAGGAAAATTCACGGATGTAGGGAGTATTCGATAACATTATACTCGGAATCTCGGATCTAATCATAACAATTATGAAATCAATTTCTTGAATGAAGACAAAGGATCATAATTGAACATGCCAAAATTATCCATAACTTCGACCATACCCTGTAGGCAATGTGTGGTGCCTTATTTTGTATAGCTAGACCTCGTTTGCTTAATGACATAGGATAACGTTTCTTGACCACAATATTAGAAAAATGTACGAGAGATGCAATCCATACATGATTTATACATGGTTTAACGAACTACAAACCAAACAACATCACAATAGCTTTAGACAAAAAGAAAGGTTACAAATCCAATATTTAAATTATAGCAAATGGTCTTTGGAGAAGATGTGAGATCAAAATTAAAATCTTACATTAAAATCCTCACGGCAATTAAGCGAATTCTCGAATACTACCTCATTTCGATGGTTCCATAAGTTCTACACTATACAAATCCAAAGAGCTTTTTATACAATGGCAGTTTAGTCACACAATTATCTACAATTTATATATAATGGCAGTTTAGTCACAAAATAAATTCATATATGATAAAATTATTTTACGTAAGAGATTGAATACAAAATTTCAAGTTGATAGTAAACATCGCATATTCGCTTTATTAAGTGTTTTAATCTTAAAAAGATCAAGATGTCAATCTAATATTAGTACCTATCTCACAATTATCCCAATATCACACTCCCACAACAAAACCTACTTACATTTTGCTCTGATTGAAGCTTCTCGGCAGTGTATTAGGAAGTTAGGAAGTACAATATAAATAGATTGATTCTATATTTTTTTACAAGTTCAAACTTTTAAATAAGACAAAATTCTTGTACAATCAATTTTTTTCTAAGACTATGCACCCATATTATTGGAATAAAATTATCTAAATGCTTATAATAAGTATAAAAACAAAGTAGAGCATGCCATTAGAGAATAAAAATTCACACACACCTAACAAACATATTACACGTCACCCATTAATATAATAATAAGGAAAACAGGACTAATTATGAGACGAAGCGAGTATTTCATTAATATAAGTTACATTGTCAAAATATTATAATAATAAAATACTCCTAATAGGTTATGGAGAGGGTATAGCGCATGTACATTCACAAAAAATAAAATCCTGTAAGAAATTATTAACAAATCAGAATTGGGAGGTGGGGACATGAGAAATGAGGATATTAGGATTGTCACTAATGAAATTTATGAAAATGTAACGATATATATAAAAAAAAAATAGATATTTTTTAGTTTATTTATTCATTATTTTGGGTAAAACTAGCAAAAACAACAATGAACTTCAATGCAAGACGTTTTCTCCTTGTAACATAAGGTAATTGATGTATTACACACGACCCATATAGGTAATCTTGCCGAACTGAGTATTGTTATACTTAAATTTGACGATCTCCAAGAGGAAAATTGAAGAAGAAGTGGTGGTGATACTTTTGCTACTCCCCCTTCTACTCTAAGGCGCCGTTTGTTTCGGGGTAATCAGGAAAGAGAAAGGAAATCAGTAGCTCTGATTCCCTTTGTTGGTGTTTGGTTACACTTTTTAATTATTCTCTTTTCCCTCTATAAGGGAATGGATTAGGGGCAAACCACCATCTACCCTCTCCCACATAAAAAAAAACTATTTTTACCCACCCCTTTTAATTACACCCCAAATATCCACTTTCTACAAATTGGACAATTGTGCCCTTACTTTTTATTTTTTTAGCACATGAGCACTTCCTTTCTCTCTCTCCTCTATCTATTACACGCCATTCTCTTCTTCTTCTTTTTTTTTTTTTGGTAGTTGTTAACTTTTTTATTTCATGATTTTTTTGTTATTTTTTTTCCTTTCCTTTTCTTTTTTTGTTTTTTTAGTTTTCATTCTTTTTTCTTTGTTTTTTTTTAATTTTTTTCCCATTTTCCTCAGTTGTTTTTCAACTTTTTTAGTCTTTTTTTTCTTTTTCTTTTTCTTTTTTTTTTCAATTTTTTTTCAATTTTTTTTTCTTTTTTTTTGTTTTTCCTTTTTTTTCCTTTTTCCATTCTTTCGTTTGTCTTTTTTGTTTTCTTTAGTATTTTTTTTTCTTTTTTCCAGATTTTTTTTCGTATGAACAGGGAAGTGGTACGGGGTAAGAAATATCAAATTCGTACCCGATTACATATAGCAGCAAAATCCTTCACATATCTCAACAACAAGAAATTTTTATATTTCTATCGGTACGAATATTGTTCAATTCGTACCCATTATCTACGATTATCGGTACGAATATCGGTCAATTCGTACCGATTACCTATGATCATGATTACCTATACTGTAGTACGAATTCAAGATGAATTGAAAAATAAACATATAGCAGAAAAACCCTTCACATATCTCAACAACAAGAAATTTCTATATTTCTATTAGTACGAATATTGTTCAATTCGTACCCGATTACGTATGATTATTGGTACGATTACCTATAATTATTACCGGTACGAAGTACGATTTAATCATATTCGTACCAACAACTGAAAATACAGTCTAAGACACAACCAAATAAAATAACAGAGACAATGCAAGAAAATCACAACATAAATGACAAAAACAGAACAAGTTCCTTAACAAATTACCGGTACGAAGTACGATTTAATCATATTCGTACCGACAACTAAAAAATACAGTCTAAGATAACCAAAAGAAATAACAGAGACAATGCAAGAAGGTATAGATCTACGACAATCCTATTTCCAACATTCTGCAAAACATGAAAATAATATAAGTTGATTCTCAAAATCAAACTAAACTTGATTTGAGATAATAAACTAGCATTATTCAAACATATTCATTTTGATAATGTTACCTACCCACATGTAAAAATACAATTATATAAGTACGAAATAATGTAAATCGTTCCACGCAGACTAGACGGGTGCGATATTACATAATTCGTACCGAAAAACTGAAAACATAACAAAATTCAAAAAATGAAAAAGTAACCTCCATGGCAACAAAAACGCAAAAATAGTCCCAATCCTTTTATAGAAAACGCAGCAAACGACGTCTGAAATCTTCGCCGGATTCAAATCAAAAGCATAACCCAATGTTGAAATCAAAACAACAACTTAATTGAAACTCCAAAAACAAAATCAGATCTGAAATAAAAAACAATTTTGGTACAGAGATGAGAAGAGAGAAAGGAGGAGGGGGAGCGGAAGAGAGAAGAGAGAGTGGAGGAGGAGAGACGCCGTGGACAGATCCAACACCAGCGGCGGCGACGGTTTCTCAAATCTGCAATAATAGAGGCGGAGACCCAGTGGCGGAGCTGTGCGGTGGCTGTGGGTGGTTGTTGGAGGCGCAATAGCGCTAGGCTGCAGAAACACGACGGTGACTTCCTCCCCTGATGCTGCAGTAATCGACGACGGAGAATCGCACCGTCACCGGCGACGACGGTGGTGAAAAATTGGAAGAGGACTAGTGGCTGTGGTGGTGATTTTTGGGGAGAGATATCTGCTTCTGGTTTCAATCCAATTATGTGAATGAGAAAGAGTAATAGAGTATATGAGAGAATGAGAGATAGAAGAGATAATAAGGAAAGTTGAGAGGCAACTTAGTCCAATATTCAAAAATTGGGTAGTTGAGTGTTAAAATTAAAAGGGTGGGTAGATTTTGTATTTTTTTATGGAAGTTGGATAATTGACTCTAATACCACAATGGATTACCCCCTTTCTCATTCCTTCGTATTTCCCAAGGAATGAGATTCCCTTTCCCCTTATTGCTCTCTCTAAAAAAATTATACTCTAAAAACACCAATAATAATAATAATAATAATAATAATAATAATAATAATAAATTAGTATATTATTTAAAATAATATTATATTATATTATTTAAATAATGATTATTCATGCAAATATATATTGTGTTACTTATATAATATTAAATCAATATATTATAATAATAATAATAATAATACATTATTTAAATAATAATAATTCATGCAAATATAATAAAATTTTGATTCATTTTCCTATTCCAACCAAACGAAGTGAAAAATAAGTAATCATTCTCATTCCATTCGATTCCTTTCTCTTTCCCTCTAAACAAACAGCCCCTAAATAAAGTCGTTCTATTTGTTTTACAATTTGTAAATTAATTGTAGTTTTGACATTAAATGCCTAATATGTCCTTATTTGTTATTCAATTTCATTATGTATTCATAAATTCTTTTTATTGGGATAAATGGTAAGCTAACACTAATTGAGGGTAAAGTTAGCCCACAAAAAAAAAAAAAAAAAAAAAAAAAAAAAACAATACAACCATGAATGGTGAGTGAGTAGCACATATTACTTTCAGCTGGGTTTAAGAAATTGATTAAAATTTACCACCTTTCAAACAGCACAGTCGACAAAATGAGGAACCTAACTTCAGAAAGCACATGCTATTTCTAATGAAACAGTCTCTGATAAACCTTACAAGATAATGTTCAAGAACATAATACTTCATAGCTCCAAATCAAAATCATCACAAAAAAAGCAATGAATTATAACAATTTGTGTACCTCAACACATAAAATATATAAAAGCAACGATGCCTCTGCAACTACTTTTAACGCTTGCCACCGCCGCCTCCAAGCTTGGGACCACCCTTCGGTGCAGCACCCTTGGGTACGTTGGCCTTGCCTGTCTTTTGCTTTGACATAACTTCAGCCTTCTTTGCCTTCTTCTCATCTTTTGTCTTCTTGATCCTCTCCTTAATTTCACTGACAGGAAAAGGAAGTTCAATCATCAACCATTCTCATTGCATTCCTATCTCATTCTACTATTTACTAAAATAAAAACAGTAAGAATTTATTATTTGAACTAACAAAGTCCAAAAATTCTGTTGCTTCGTCTCATACCGTAGGGCAGCTTCACGTGCAGCATCACGGACCTCTGGCTTCTCAGATCTCTTCTTCTGAATGACTTCTAAAGTAGCACTGACAATGGACCTAGAGTACGGCTTCTTGTTGGTACGGCGCCTCTTCTTCACAGCTTCAGCAGCTACGTCCTATGCCAATGAAAGAGCCCATTTAGAAACATAGGTAATTATTATCAAACACAAATGTGTGGATCGATATATATCAATAGCGAAAACAAAACCAATTAAAAGGTGTGATAAGATTATTCACCTTCTTGTGTTGTTTACGGTACATAGCGGTCCAAGTGAGTTTAGCGGGCCTCAAGCGATTGTGGAAGTACCTCTTGCATTTCGAGTTAACAAAGAGGAAAACCTAAAAAAAGCAAAAACTCTTGTTTCTTAAACCTTAATAAGATGAAGAGATAAGCAAATGACAAGCATTAAATGCTATGTTGTACCTGAGAGTCTGATCGAATAAACCTAATGCCCCTTCCAGGGTAGATCTTGGCACCACTAAAACGGCAAAGCTCTGTCCTGAAAAATCAAGATCAATAGAAAGTAAAGATCAAAATCAAAAAGTAATTACACATCTTACAGTGTAAAGATACAGCAGATGCACATCTAGCACATCCAATATAAGACATGCAATAATGAGAATCCAACAACACCAGATATAACAAATAAAACTGGAGAATACGCAGAAATACAATCAGTCTCTCTATATATGTACATGTACATATATTCTATTAATGAAAAAGGTATGCTGGTCTTAAAAAATCTGATATCTGAATAATTCTTATGACATTTAACATTATCAGCATAAAAACAAACCGTTGCAGTTCCTATAAGTTTTAAAAATACATGGTCATGAGAGTGATGAACACAGTACAGGAGAAAAGACAAGCAATCTACTTCAATGGATGACAACTAGAAAGAAAGATTGTCCTTCACATCACCTCAGCCTAAACTTAAGATCAACCGAACTTAAGATAAAGGTCCATCTTCAGATTTTTAAGAAGGTTCTGCTTTTGAGCATCCCTTTGCTGGACTTCAAATTCATATCTAGTTAGGATGTTGTATAGACATGTTCCGAAAAATTATCGAATTTCTCAAACACTTACGGTTATCTTCAGATCCATGCCCTTCTTTCTTCTACACTATTTGAACGTTGCTACCATTACATGACCATCATTATTTCACAAACACATTTTTATCCAAATAATAAAATTCAGGATCCAAGAAGTAGAAATCTACCCAAACTTAATTCTAATCATCATGCACACCGCAAGTTCACAACTGCCCCCAAAACACAGGCGCTTATGTCCATTTTTAGAACATATTGAACTAATGCATAAATGAATAGCACTTAAGTTTCATGGAAGCTAATTTTCTTTTAAAATAAGACTGTTCTTTCCTTATCATAAATTGTTTTCACTCCACCTTTTCTTCCACCTTAATAAATTATAATACATACATAAATAAAGAGAAATTGGTTCTCTAAGAGGCTCTTGTCTTTCTCTTGCTTATCCAGAAATAAGAGGCCCATACCCATGATAAATAAGGGGTAACTAAACCCTCATAAAATCTGCCAAAATCAACAACATAAAGAGTGAAGCCAATCATACAAACTCAGCAAACGTATATTCGTTGAGGATCTTCGACTACACTGACCATTTAACAAACAATAAGACACACAAATAATGATTTAAGAAAAAATACCCAGTAAATACTGTGACAACAAGCAGAGAATCGATTCAGTGAAGAACGAAAATACAAAATCAAACAGAGAGCGAAGCATCAAATACAAAATCACACAGAGATTACACAACAGAGAGAGAGGAAGAGATTTACTTGAGAACCATGGCTGCAAAATGTCGATGAGGTCGCCGCGGTATGTTATTTTCTGGAGTTGCCGAAACGAAACCACTCTATTTGCCAAAGGGAAGAATATGGGCCTAGGGTTTCAAGTCCACCTGCTTTACATTTTCCTTTTTTTTTAATCGGATTCTGGCCGTGGTCATATTTTCTAAGATACAGTTGCCATCCTAAATTTGATGTTCTTAATAATAATAATAATAATAATAATAATAATAATAAGGTTAGTGGGGCCCATCATGTGTGATTTTTTTTTATGAATAAAATAAAGTGTTTTGAGTGAATTTTGTGAGGCCGTGTGTGGTTTTTTTTACTAAATATTGGTGGATAATAAAGATATATATATATATATATATATATATATATATATATATATATAAATTATGTGTGGAAAAAGGAAATAATTACAATTTTTTTGGACGCATCGAAAGAAAATAGCCATAATTTTTATGGATTGATGAAGTATTTATTCAATAATGATATTTGGTCATAATGTCGCCGGCCACATTATGACATTTTTCATAATATATGTTATTTTGAAAATGATAAATAATTTTATAATTAATAACATTTATATTTTAATTTCAAAAAAAAATTTCCCCCAAGAATTACATATTTTTCCTTTTTTAAAAAAATAAAAAGTAACAAATTCTTTAAAATAATCAAATAATTAAAAGGTTAATTTTTTAAAAATACATAAATTATACGAAAAATCACTTTTGAGTTTTCTTATAATCTATAAAAAGTTTGGCATAAATATATAAATTATTACATGTTAAAAAAAATAAAATAACTAAAATTATAGCCGGCCACATTATGGCCGAATAGCATCACCCTTTCTAATACAAACACAAAATTAATGAGAAAGTCGTTCACAGATAAAAAGAATTGATGACATGGATGGATGCCCACAAAATTGTCCATATTATTAGTTCATCATCTCTCTATGCTTGGGCTCAATTTTCTGGTGGATTGCCTCCAACATTTTCGTTAGATGGTCAATAGTTATGCATTTATTTACCTATAACATTTTAAATTAAAAAGATGAACTCGTGGAATATATATATGACTGCAGACTACTTAGATCAAGTTTATCGGCAATCTCTATATGGGGTCAGTCAACCTTAAACATTAAAAAAGAAAAAAAAAAGGATATTAAGGGCATTTTAGTCCCATTTTATAAAAAAGGGCAAAATTTGTGTATTTGTTATAATTTGGACAAAATTTTATTTTCTTAACTCTAAGGGGACAAAACTATATATTTCCTCAACACTATTATTATTATTATTATTATTATTATTATTATTATTATTATTATTATTATTATTATTATTATTATTATTATTATTATTATTATTATTATTATTATTATTATTATTATTATTATTATTATTATTATTATTATTATTATTATTATTATTATTATTATTATTATTATTATTATTATTATTATTATTATTATTATTATTATTATTCATTATTTTTTATTATTATTATTTTTTATTTATTTTTGTTTTTTTTTGTTTTTACTATTATTATTATTTTTAATAATAATAATAATAATAATTATTATTATTATTATTATTATTATTAGAATCCATGTATATAGGAAAAAGAATACCTAGGTTGGAGTAGGGAATAATAATCCTTAAATTTTGAGCTAACTTTTCTTAATGTCAGGATTCTTATTACTTTCCTGAATTTTATAAAATTTGAAACAAACACAGGAATTTAATTTTTTGGAATCTGATTACTTTCCCTGTTACACCAAACACATGAATTTAATAATTTGGAACTAGATTACTTTCCCAGAGCAGAATCCCGCCAACCAAACAAGCCCTTATAGTATTAGATAAAACCCCAGTTCTTTCTCATTTTGAATTTCACATCTCTCTCTACTCCATATTTCTTCTTGTTCAAACTAGAGAAGCTAGGGTTCCGGCCCCCCTTCTTCATGCTTTTGCCGGCATCAACACCATCGTCACCCGCAGGTCTCCGAGAGCTAAAGGTCTTCACCACCGGCTCTTTCTCTCTTCTCTCTTCTTTCTCTTTCTCTCTTCTCTCCGAGGGCTTGGAAGGATGGCTTTCGATGCCGACGAGGATGAGGAGGGCGGCAGCCATAGGAGTCTCGTGGAGGACGAAAGGTAAGCTTCTATGGTATTTTACATATATCTAGGGTTATGTACACATATCTAGGGTTTTTTTTCCCTTCTTCTTCTTCTTCTTCTTCTTCCTCTCTCTCTCTCTCTCTCTCTCTCTCTCCAGGTTCCAAATCTGGATTTTTTTCCAGATTTGGATTCGAACTTGTGGTGGAGTACGAAGGTAAGGTGTTTGATGAAATTCCCGACTGAAGTCGTAATTTTCTTATTCTTTTGCAGTCAATTCCATGGTAAGAAAATGCAAAATTATTGGTAAGAAAATTGCAGATTCATGGTAAGAAAATTTTGTTTAGGGTTTAAAATTGATGATAATTGGTAAGAATCTGACATTTTTCTTACTTTATTTTTGCTGATTTTGCTGTAACAAATTTTCGGTAAGAAAATTATTTGTTCTTACATTCATCTTCTTTGTTTTCGGTAAGAAAATTTGACACTTTCTTATTTTAGGGTTTACGAATTGACTGCTTTTTTTTGTAAGAATCGACTGAAGATTCTTACTATAATTTTAGTGATGTGAACACCGTGCTAAGATAATTTCTTACATTATTTTTGGTAATTGATGATAAGTGGTAAGAATCTGTCATTTTTCTTACTTTGTTTTGTTTGATAAATTGGTAAGAATTTGATATTTTTCTTACGTTATTTTGGTAATAAAAGACTGAGTATTTAGGGTTTAAAATTGATGATTTTTTGCTATTCTTGACCTGTTTTGTTGCGGTAGTTGCAATTTCTTACTGTTTTTCAAGTTATATAAGAATTGCATCATTTCTTATTGTAGGTTTTATATGTCTGACGACGGCTATGAGATGTGAAAGACGAGAAGATATCAATTTTCTTACTATATTTGCAGTTTTTTTTTGATAATTTGCCGACGGCTATGAAATGCTCTTTTCCGAACTTAAAGCGATTGAGTTCGATTTGGAAGAGCGACCGGGAATAGCTCAACTTTCCCACTCTCAAGTCAAGCGAGAGAAGTTCAAAGCGCGTGAAGAATGTACATCCAACGCTTTGACTGCAAGAGCGTCAACGAAGCGTCCCTCTCAAAGCGTGAGCATCTTCCTCGACGATTACTCTCACGCAGACTCTGATGATGATGATCAGACGAGTTTGTGAAACAGAGTTGGAGATCGCCTTCCCATTACTGCCTTCCTAAGAATATATCAAAACCTGGTGACCAGTATATGCAGTACATGGAGAACATTTTGCTGATTGTTGGAATATCGAGTTAAGGGGGAACCATCAGCTTGTGAGGAAATTCTCCTAAAGCGTCTAGCTGGATGTGCTTCAACAATTCTAGCTTCTCTTACGCTCCGAAGATACAGTGATCTGCAGTGATCTGCCTTCCGTGGAGCTTTCAAGTGGTATCAAATCATTGTGGCTTTTGATGATACCAAAAAGGGGGAAAGATGGGAATGAAAAATACCATCTCATAGTGAAGGGGAAGGAGCGAGGAAGCTTTGAAGAACGTGAAGATTTGAGTGATGTTCAAGTGGAAAAGAAAATCCTTGACATCCAAAGCGCCTATCTCACCGCCCGTATGTTTATAGGATGTTTTATTTCTAAAGCATTTTATTCATTTTTCATTCGGGTTTTGGCATCATCAAAAATGGGAAAATTGTTGGGATATTATGTTAAGGGGGAACTTGGATTCAATTGTGTTTTGATTGGATTCCAAAACCCTCATAGAATATTTCCCTTACGATCTTTGATGATCCAGCTTAAGTTAAAATGTATATTTTAATGTATTAGAAAAGCTCGCTTGTTAGGGAGCTCTCATCTTAAGTGTAACTTTAGAGCGTTTAGGTGAAAGCGCCTGTCTGAAGAAAGCCAAAGCGCCTATCTGGAAGAAAGCCAAAGCGCATGTCTGAAGGAAAGCCAAAGCGCCTGAAAAAAGCCAAAGCGTCCGTCTGAAGGAAAGCAGGAGCGCGTTTTCAGGTCAAAGCGCCTCTCAGGGCCAAAGCGCCTCTCAGGGCCAGAGCGCGCTTTCAGCTTGAGCGAGAGCGTCCGACAAGCAGGTGAGATGTGTCAGCTGCCAGACCACGTGTCCGCTCCAGATTGCTCAACGGACTGTGAAGTGTCTAATCACCGAATGCACAGGGCTAGGCTCCTCTAGTCAAACGGCTATCTTCCTAGGACTGTGCTCTATCAAGGAAGAATTCAAAATTCGGATTAGACAAGTAAGGAACACGCACTCTATCTCTCCAACGGATAAATTAGTGTCTCTTACTATAAATAGAAAATTCAAGCTACATAGAAAGATGGATGAGAGAGCAAGCAAACAAAGTAGAACCATCCTACATCTCTCCCAAAAAGATCTTCAGATCTCAACCTTCTAGTTTATCCATAAGGCTTCAACTTCTATATCCATAAGCCTTGGAGAGAAATCCTAGCCTTCTACATTATGCTTCATTGTAAAAGGATTTCTCATTAGTTGGAAACTATACGAACCCAAACCCAAACCCAAACCGAGTTTGAGAGTTTAGTTTGTAAAGGTTGTGAGGCTCGTGAGTGCCTATCGTATAAACTCACATAGGCTCTTGGGTGCCCATTGTAAAGCCCAAGCTTTGAGTGAAGTTCATCACCGAGTGAAGGTGGTAAGAGTTGATGTAGGAGCGTAACCTCTGAAACACTATAACTTTTGTGTTATGCGCTTTACAGTCTTTATGCTTTGATTATTCATAACACACAGTCACGCTCTAAGTGATAAACTGTTTTAAGTGCAAGATAACTAAAGCGAGTATAATAGCTCACCACATTCCGCACCGCACCACTCGCCAAGCAAGAAGCTTTGAAAGCGTGAAACACTTTCAAAGCGTCACGCTTCGCAAGAGGCCGAAAAATCGAAGAGAAGTTAAACACTTCTCCACACACGTATTCACCCCCCCCCCCCTCTACGTGTGTGACTCGCTACTTTCGGGACAAACAAAATTTTATCCAGATATTGCGATATATAATATATTAAAAAAATTACACCAAAATTCATAACTTTTTTTTCTCTATAAATAGAGACCAAATTTCATATAGTTATTAACAGCCACAGATTATAAATTCTTTTTTTTTTCTTCAAATATCATAACATTTTTTTTACTACAATTTTGTAATATCCTAAATTTTCTTATTAAATTTAATTAGTTAAAATAAGTCTCCTATACGAATTTAGAAAATTTTCTAACTCTCGTAGGGGATTTGTAATAAAATAATATACTAGTACATTACAATACTCCTAAGCTAATTTCAAATAATTTCATGTGTAAATATTTCATAATTAGTGTAGATATTTTTATAAATAGATATACTCTCTTTCTTTCCGCCGAGCTTGATGAGTTTCATTATTTTATACTTTATATATAATCAAAAAATGAATCGAGTTCGGTGAGACAGAGGGAGTATAATATACATAAATACACACTTTTTATATGAATGGTTAAATATTTAATACTCCCTAATCTATCTATACCCTATTATAAAAGTGTGTTATTTTATAAAATTTGATTTGCCTATTATGTCCCTATTATATAATTTAATTTAAGATCAATCATGTAATTTGTATAGAATTAATATATTATTAGAATTTATATTTATTTCTTGTAAGTTATAATATATATGCTTGAAAATAATAATTTGTTACTATTACCTTTAAGAGGAAGAGTTATACATCAATTAGATTTATTTGCTAATTACTATTATTTTTTATTGATTGATTAAATATAAATATTACATAGATTCTTCAAACTTTATTATATATTTTAATATTTTAGATCATAGTTAATTAATAGACGAAGGTCAAAGTGATATAGATAAGTCATCAAATAAATGCCAATATGTAGATTTTTTTGTTTATATGAATCAATTTATTTAGTTGGTGTATATATATGATAAATATAAGAGGCAAATTATTATATCCTATTAGAGTATAAAAAAACAATATTTGTCCAAAATATAAGAGTTACACAATATTTGCCCAAAATTTGAAAACATGACTAAAATACCCCTAGGGCAAAAAAACAAAACTTTCCCCACTTTCTCTCACTCAAATTGTCGAACCCCCCCCCCCCTACTTTCTCTCCCCCACTTCTGAAACCCTAACAAGAAACTCCAATCATGTTTTTAGTTCTCCACGACGCCAGACAAATGCCATTCTCCACTCGCCGCCGGCCGTGCAAAGCATTGAAAGCCTCCATTCCGCCGTCCGACGACTGTTTTCAGGCATGGCGAGTGGGAAAAGCAAGAGAAAGCGAAGTGAAGCCAATGCCGGTGAACAATCTGAGCCGCGGCGCTCTCCAATTCCGACGAAAGAACCGGAGAGAGTTATACCCAGTGCCCACCCGTTCATAAATGCAGATGTAAGATTCTTTTTCAACCTTCTTGCATGTGGCATTTGAGTGAAAAATTTGGAGGGTGACATATTGGGTTAGGGTTTTCGATTTAGGATCTAGGGGGATTGGCAATTTTGTGAATCAATCTTTAGGGTTTCACAGTTTCTCTCTGTGATATACCTTCGTTTTTGATAATTTTTGGTCGATTTTAAACTATATTTTCAGTGAAGTGATGTAGTGTTTGAATGGTTGTAATAGGGGTAACTTCGAATTGTTTTTCAAAAAATCTAGGATTAGTGTATGTTCTGGATAATTTTTTCAAATAATATCTGAACTTGGTAAGAAAATACAACAATTTTGGTTAGAACATGTTAAATTGTGAAGAAACTGGCATATTATGTGATGAACTTGATAAGAAATTATGAATTTCTTACTGTTTGTTGACGAAAACAGAATAATAGTAAGAAAATTAGGAAATTTTCTTATCACTTGATAAGAAGTTATGAATATTCTTACTATTTGTTGATGTGATGGTTAGAAGATGAAACTTTCTAACCTACTATGATATAAATTCATATGATTTCTTATGTTGATCTCATGTTTGTAATGTTATGTGCAATGATGAGTTTGATAAGAAAATTGTGAATATTCTTATTGTATGTTGAAGAAAACAGAATAATAGTAAGAAAATTAGGAAATTTTCTTATCACTTGATAATAAAACATGAATATTCTTACTATTTATTAATGTGCTAGTTAGAATATGAAACTTTCTAGCATACTATGATATAAATTCCTATGATTTCTTACGTTGATCTCCTGTTTCTAATGTTATATGCAATAATGTGTTTGATAAGAAAATTGTTCTTATTCTTAATGTATGTTGAAGAAAACAGAATAATAGTAAGAAAACTAGTAAATTTTCTCATCACTTGATAAGAAATTATGAATATATTCTTACTATTTGTTGATGTGAAGGTTAGAAAATGAAACTTTCTAACATACTATGATATAAAATCCTATGATTTCTTACGTTGATGTGTTGTTTTCTAATGTTATGCGAAAGGTTGAATGGGTGTATCAAAGAGAACATCTGGTGAGCAAACCGCATAAGGTGATACCCGGGGGATACGAAGGTCTTGTAGGGGACGTGAATGCCATGCTGCGACATATTGGCATTGACTGGGTGGAATTGGTTAGGAAATCTGTTATGGGGGAGTTCACGCGTCTCAATGACTACTGCACAAAGAGCGGGAACATGCTCCATTACATGGTCTGCCGTCAGGTTGTGCCCAATCCAAACTTCGACCCTACTTCTCTATTTTTCAAAATCGGCAACAAGGTACTCAGGTTTTCGAGGGAGGAGTACGCCCTGGTCAGCGGCCTGAAGTTTGGGCCCTCGTCCTTCGACCCATATGCGACTCACGAGCTGTATGCGAATTCAACCTACGAAAGGCTATTCCGGACAAAGAAGGAGATAGCCACGGGTGACGTGCGTGCCGCATATATCGACAAGGAATGCCTGGTGAATAATAGAAAAGTCATCCCATCGAAGGATGACTTGGTGAAGCTATCAAAACTCCTCCTGTGCTTAGGTTTTGCCATGGGTTATGACGGCACGAAGAAGAAGATCCTCCGATGGATTTGGGTGCTGCTGGAAGATGAGAAAGAGTGGGAGGCTTTCCCCTGGGATAGTGTGTCTTTCCAATACTTGGTGAAGAAGGTGAATGTGGTTAAGAGGCCCATGAAAGGACGAATCATGAATTACACCTTGAACGGGAACATGATAGCCTTCTCGGTAAGCTAAATATAAAACTGAATTCATTTTTTGAATAAGTTTCCAGCATTATAAATGAATTAATTTTATTTGTTTTTGGCTTATAGGCGTGGGCTTTTGAGGCGGTGCCCTATTTTGGACAAACAATCGGTCATATGATTGATGAAGAAGAAAAGCCCAGGTTCATGCGGTACACGTACAAGAAAGAAGGTTTCCCCACTGATGATGATATTAAGAAGGTAAAAAAAAAAACTTTCAATAGATAACTTGTTCACTGAGGTTGTAAGAAAATAAGTTATTTCTTACAATGAGATAATTATGACTTGGTAAGAAAACTGTTAATTTCTTATTATGTGATTTTCGGTTTAAAGTAAGAACCTTATCGTTTCTTACATAGTTATTTTTCCAATCTTTATTCCAACCTTCTTACACAGATTTCTAACAATTGATTTATTTTTTCTTACAACGTCTAGGACCTTGTCAGTAGGCTGAAGCCCTGCAAGAACGAACGCCATACAATGTATTGGAAATCTCTGAAGGATGACCCGGCTCCGCATCCCTTTGCCTTAACGTACAAATTCGGCGCCGGCAAGAGGAATTGACAGGCATGTGGCGATGTCGATGACAAAGAAGGAGATGATAACACCGATGCCCCAGCCCGCGCTGTGAATGCCACCTTGTCGACTGCTCAACTTGAACACATAGCGGAAGCTGCTTCAAACAAGGTTGTGGCCCGAATTTTTGAGCTCTTGCAGCAATACCAAACGAAGGCCGCAAACGTTGCAGCTGAGAACCGGATAAAGGAGTTGCTGCAGCAATACCACAAAAAGCTCATTGATGAAGTTGCTGAAAAGGTGACCAGTAACCTTCTCACACGTGCACCGGACGACGTGCTTTACCAAGGGGACGATGCTTGGGCCGGCCCAATGGACACTACACCATCTCTGCGTCCGTGTGGAACTTTCAATCCATGTACCCGGTTAACCGCATCCCTCAAAACCCATCCGTCTGCTGCTGAACCTTCCCATCCAGGCAAAACATACACAAACCTCAAGTTTCGATCGCAAACAGCTAGTGTATTTGTACAAATTTAGCCCTTTCTAGTTCTATATCGTGGCTTATCATGGCTCCTAACTGCAACATTGATATATGGCATCCCTGAAGCAAGATATGAGGAAATAAGTATAACATGATAGTGCATTATTTGTTCAAAATGAGGAAGAACTGAAACTCGAAAAGCATTATACCTTAAACCACTTCCATCTAGGGTCATTTTCACCTTCCTGAACAGCCGTGGATTTCACTAGAAATAGACTATGCAGTTTTAAAATTGCCTTTAGAACTACATGGACACAAGCAGATATGGTTTGGTCTAATCTTTGAAAGTTAAATCCAACGACTTTGTTTTTTTGTGATGGGCAAAAATTCCTAAGAACACGGCGACTTGTTCCTCTACACACACATACCTTCCATCTTTCAATCCACCTAGTTGCCTCAATAATATACAAAGTCTCCCAAACGTATTGTGATCCATTCGTATGTTAGAAATGCAGTTTACATCATTTAAATATACCATCCGATTCAAGTGATGCATTTGAGTTGGAATCCTATCGATCATACTGTATGCACGTATAGTTGAAGGATTCTTTCGCTTTCTAGACAATACTTTGACTACCATGTGAATGCTCAAACATAGATGGAGCATATATGCCTTCATTATTTCTTCAATCATTAAACTTATATGTGCATATTCAACACTTCTTGATGTCATTTTATAACTCCTTTAACTTTCTGAGCGGATATGATGATTCTGCACATATGAAATTAATGACTTTAGAAATTGCACTTTAATTAAGAAATTTTCTCTTTCAATTAATGGCAGATTTTAATATGATCACCATCCACCATTTTGTGATTCTATTAGAACCTGCGTTATAGAAAATGGAAGCTGGTAATGACCTAGTCTTTCTACAGTAATTTTCACTACTTAAGTAGCTATCAACTCCTGTATTGTGTAACTGCATGTGTGCATAATCCAAAGTGAGTGTTTGTTTGGACTTAACTTATCCATATTATAGTTGAATTTAGCTGTAACATTTCGGAGCTGTATTGAAATATAAACTTAATTAAATTACTTTCAAAGATAAGTATTTCGATCTACACTACTTATATAAGTGGCTCTGACTCTCACATTCAAAAGAGAAACTGAAAAATTCTACATTAAACAATACAACAACAAAAACTCTTGAACTGAATTTACTTTTGAATGTCAAAATAAGCCACAAACAGATAACAATAATTTGAACAAATTCTCTAAGACTGAAATTCAAATCAAGTGTCACATACCTTTGTTCAACTTTTTCGTCGGCGTGATTTTTTTGGCTTGGCAGTCTAAAATCAGGATTCCATACCCCTCTGAAGATCTCAATCTCTAGCTATTACAGCTTGGGCTTCTGATTCTTTTCCTCAAACAGTGAATCTAGAAAATGAAAATACGTTAGCGAGTGTTTGGTTGAGCGATTTGACAGCAATAAGAATTCGCAGCTACAAAATTTGTAACGACCTGTAAAATCCTATAGGGTTTAATAAAAATCCTAAAAATATAAAGAGAGTTCCATTAGTCTTTTTAAAGCCAAATTAGTCTAATGAAAGAAGTTCAGAATTTTTAGGAATTATTATGTAAAACTCTCGTTTTTCGTGTTGACCAATAAAATATTATTTTATTTTTGAGTCTCCAAAACCATCCTGCTTAGTGTCATATTTCTCAGTTCTCCATTTGGAATCCATAGACACTTGAATTTCTGAAATCCGAATTCGTATACTCAAAAAGCACTTTTTACAAATGACCGTGCCGGTTTTTGAAACTCTATAAATAGGAGCCTGGGCCTTTAGAAATTTCATTCTCATCCAAACTCATTTTTAAAAACCAAAACGTTTCCAGAGCTTATCCTGAAGTTTCTCGATCATTCGAAGTCCAAAAGGTACGCCGAAAGAGGCAAGGCGACCCTGGTGAAGCGACGATCATATGTGTATAAGCCGTGATGATTCACACAGCCCGGATCGCCGCCAAACCACCACCGCCGCCGCCGCCCCTTTCTTCTTCCCTCTCCGATTCTTGTTTTCTTAGTGTCCACACGTCCGTATCCATGCATACATTCCAAATATGATATTCGTTTTCAACAAGTTTCTCCCGTTTTTATTTTATTTAAAATAAAGTGATATGATCCCCGTCCCCCGAGCTTCGACGCATGCATGTAAGGTTTATCGCTTTAAAGTAATGTCGAGGCCCTAAACATTTTTCTCTACTGCTGTTTTTGCATCCGGCAGAACCATCAACCTCCGCCGCCGCCGCCGCCGCCGCCGCCCCCATCACCGCCTCCGGCGCCGCCCAACTTTGGGTGGCCCCCGGGTCACCCTTTGACTTCCGACCCTTTATTAATTATGTTTCTGGCATTTCCATAGCCAATTTAATCGGGAAGGTTTTTCTGATTTCGTCAACTTTCGGTACGACTTTTCTCCATACCGAATTAAATTCCTTAGACAGTCCAGGTGCTGCCCAAATATTATATAAATATTCGTGTAACACCTATTCAGTATATTCTAGCATGTGCTAAAATATCAAACCCATCCGAGTTACGGTTTTCACGCAATTCTAAAAAAAGGGGTCCCAAACAGTATTTTCAAAAAGTCCAAACACCTTGCATGGCTGATTTCTTAACACCAAAAATCTTAGAAAAATGTTTTAAACAACTTTCCCTTCTGTGTCGAAGCCATGCGAACGTCCGAAATATGTTTTCTTTTAAGTCTGTCATTAAAATCGATTACTTAGTCGCTAAGACTTTTGAGTTAGGAAATTCCTATTAACGAACCGAGAGTTCCTAAATGTCCTAAAAATCATTGTAGGATTATTACTTAAGGAACTCGGAATTAGAGTCTGACCTGAGAGGCACGCAAACTGAGAAACTGTTGTGTTTGGTAACGATAGGGATATTTTTATTTGATATATATTCCTTCGGGTTATTAAGCCCTATATTATTGAAGTACAGGCTTGTTTCAAGAGTATTTGTGAATCCTACTTTTCAATGTTTAAGGCTCTTACTAACGATCGGACTCTCAGTCGGTCTAATACGTTGGGTCGAGAGTTGTGCACATGTGTTGGAATTATCCGTGACGTGGCGTCATGATGAATGGAATTATCCATGACGTGGAGTCATGATGAATGGAATTATCGTGACCGTGTGTCGCAAGAGTAAGAGTAACATGAAAAGTGAGGAACGTGGGCCCAATATCGTACGACGATGATCGTACTAAATGATTCTTTCTATCTCTAAATCTTTGAGTTTCCTGCACATTTGAATTCGTGGCAATGATCCCTACTAGGTACAATAGTACTCAGCCCTGTCGAACTTTCTTTGTTTTGCAGAATGATCATCGGCGGAGCGAGTGGGACCGGGTGGAAAAGAAAGAGGTCGAAGAAGAAAGAATGCTATCTTATTCCCATTTTCAATCAAGTGCTTGGCATGAAACTCTATCTTCCTTCTAAACATCCAAATACTCTAAACCTCCATTCGGAAACCCTAATCTAATAAAGTTACTATTATTCATTCGATTTACTAATTTTACTTTATACGTAATCTATTTACATTTACGTATCTAACTCTAACTCTAACACTAACTTCTAACTCATTTTCGAAATCCAGTTGAAGTACGAAACCTCGCCGCTGTGACTAACGCTTACATTCCCGTACTTTACTGCTTTTATATACCACAGTTGAAGTGCGAATCCTCGCCGCCGTTAGTAACGCTTTCCTATACCGCTTTTATTCTTACATTTCAGTTGATATGTGCGGACGACCGTCACTGTCTTTATCGCTTCCTTACTTTACGTCATTTACATTTCAGTCGATACGCGCGGACAACCGACACTGTCTATACCGCTTTTACACACACACACACACACATATATATATATATATATATATATATATATATATATATATTTACTTTTACGTATTTTGAATTAACTTATAAATTGGATCCAACTGTAGTGCGGTCTGGTCCGCCACGGTTGTAAAGCTTTATATAAACTCTGGTCAGCTGATAGGTGTTGAATAGTCTTTCGGTTTCACTGTGGATTCAATGTTGTTGTAGAGGAGATGCTGCCTAATTTTCCAGGCAATTAAAAGATAAACTCCTCTAAATTAACCATCCCTAAACCGTCTAACCCACCCCATGTGGCACCCCAATTCTAATTTCAAGGTTGGTGAAATTGGGGGCGTTACATAATGGTATCAGAGCATGTCCGCTTTGGAACCAAAAGACTATTCTTTTGTCGAGTTTAGAATCGTTTCTCTAAACTCAAACTGTCCGGTTATGTGTTCTCTTTCTTTTCCCCGTCGCCACCGTCCGCTCGAAAGGTATAACTCTTCCTTGAATTTCGTGAACTACATGAATCGCATGACTTTGATTATTTTACGTTTCGTATTTTTTTTTTTAAAAAAAAACTTTTATTTCACTAACGGTTTTCAAAAACCTTATGTGTTGCATTTTATATGTGCATTGCATTGAGCATACCAAGTACACACACACACTCGATCAACTTGGGAAGTGGCGCCCCAAGAAGAACGAGAGAGTCGGCATGAATCTTGCATCGATATGTATACTTTACACTAACCCTTTTTGCAGGCATATGTACTTCATGCATCCGACCAAGTGTTTTATTGAGAGATTTAGGATGGATGAGATGGTTCGGAGATTTCGGGAGTGCCGGATGAGAGATGACGAGACAGTTGGTGACTTTATCTTCTGATATTCACGTACTTACTACGATGCCATTGAGGCCGGAGTTTCTGAGATGACCGCAGTACGAGGATTGACGATGCAGTTGCCGGGAGATTGGGCTAGCTATGCCGAGTATGTGAGATGTACGAGGGGTTACATAGCCGATGGCTAGTGGGTTGAGACGATTTGCTATCCAGAGTTTGCAGCTTACTTGGCTCTACAGTTCAGTCGACACGGAACGACACCTCTCAGCGTTTCTTCATTTTCGACACCCCAGCCACTATATCATGACATATTGTCACCATACATCATCGACGCTAGCACTTGGACCATGGCCGAGGAGGAGTACTACACCGGAGTCTACCATCCGACTTTTCCACTTACACTAGCCGCCGATGAGATGACCCGAGTTATGGATGATTATTGGATGAGCTGGACGTATGTTCCCGAGGGCCCGACACTTACCGATTACTTAGCAGAGCAGGGATACGAGTAGCCACTGGTTGAACATCCGACACCACTTGGAGTTCAGCCCGATTACCAGCATTTGATGGGACCGCACATGTCGGGAGTTCATGATTTCACACCCGAGGAGTTAGCATGGTTTCAGCACTATGAGGATCCGAGGTCTCAGACTACTAGCCAGAGAGATGAGGCAGGACTATCTTAAGTTGTGGATGAGGCAGGACTGTCCAGAGTTAGAGCAGGGGATAGCGATGACGAGATCAGTCCCATAGGATGACTGTTTGGACCGATACCTTCAGAGCTAAAGATGATGATGATACCACCGACATTGCCGAGGCCGTTGTTCTTAGCCCCGGCTGGCTGCCCAGTTAGAGGTCCCGACGGACATTGGATATGCCTTCCTCCACATCGAGTTCCCGGAGGAGCCGCAGGATACGTTACATCAGATGACGAGGAGGAGAGACAACCAACAGTCATACTTAGAGCAGGACAGCTACGCACACGGAAGAGGACCAAAGCTACGACACCTATGATACATGACTTCAAGGGTTATGATTCCGAGGAGGCACTGGGAATGATGAGAGAGTTCGACTACTCGACTGATGAGTTGGGATTTGATGATGCCAGTGAGGGAGGAGTCACAGTGGGCAGTGTTCCGACACACTGAGAGCACAGTGATGATGACGGCATAGACGAGACAGGTGATGATGATGGATACGATGGGTCACACAGTGATATGAGTATCAGTAGTGAGACAGAGGAGGAGTCAGTGACATCCCGAGCTGCCGATGTTTAGAGATATCCGGAGTTGATGACGAGCAGAGAATCAGTTGGGGGACGCATGTACAGCTGACAGTACCTCAGATGACAGGGCTTTTTGGTGTGGGCGCTTGATGAGCCACCCCTGCCGCGATCTCTGCATTCGCATCCATTTTGCATCATGACTGGTTTACGTGCTTTCAAAACCTTTTATATATGTCGTTTTGTATAACCTCCCGAAGGTTTATGCTTTATGATAAAAAAAAACCTTACTCTTTCAAAATTTTATTTACTTTTGATGGCATGTTCCCCGCCCCTTTTCAAAATCTTTAAACTCCATACATGTCTAACTGCGTTATTTTGAAAAATATAAAATCTCTATGAATGTGTTATAAATCAAGCATGCTTATGTGTGGATTATGATCATTGAAAGAATGCTAACAAATTACTCATTATGATGAGAAGAGAAGTGAGTTATGAACGGTTATGATGACCGGAATGTGTTGTCTCGTGTTATGATTGTTGAGATTATGCTAACGAGTTACTCGTTATGATTAAAAGGGGAGTAGGTTATGAATGATTGTGATATTTGAAATATATTGTCTCGTGTTTCCCTTACCGTTACTAACCAACTGTGCCAACACTTATGAGATCTAAAACAGTTTGTGATGTTGAAATACAGTTAGAAAGACCGACTTAACAATGGCTCATAGAGGAAATAACCACGGGGTAAACTTAGATACCGCTAGAAATGACGAGTGTTTCCGTAGGCAGAGTCCGCCACCCTTTGATGGTCTAGGCGACCCTAACGATGCCGAGAGATGGGTGCGAGCAATAGAAAAGATCTTTGACTACATCAAGTGCCCCGAGGCCGATAAACTTACTTTCGGCATCAACCGACTATCTGATGAGGCCGACTTTTGGTAGGAATCTGTTAAGAGGACCATATCGCCGGAACAATGGGAGAACTATACTTGGGAGGATTTCAAGAATGAGCTTTACCAGAAATACGTCCCAGATTGCTACTGCCAGAATCATTAGAATGAGTTCTGGAACTTATGCGAAGGTAAGCGCACTGTGGCTGAATACGACCGCCTTTTCAACCGACTATCCCATTACGCCTCGACTCTAGTCAATACCGATCATAGCCGGGCTGAGAAGTTTCGCCGAGGTCTCCGCCCCGAGATTAGCATCCCTTTGGCAAGCCACAACACTCTCACTTATGCCCAGACCCTCGGACGTGCCTTGGAGATCGAGTCACTACTACCAAAGGAAAGGGAAAGAGCTGCCGAGCCATACCCAGCCTTCAATCCAAACCATGGGAAGAGAAATTAGGACGCCAGAACCAACAGCCACCAAGAAAACTGGAACGGGCCACCGCAAGGTCAGTTCAATCAACCTCCACAGTAGAACTAAGTGCCCCGAATGATGGCACCCTGGTGCCAAGCTTGCAGGAGTAATCACCGTGGTATTTGCCAAAGGAAGAGAGCAATCGAATGCTTCAACTGCCGCAAGTTGGGACATTTCTCACATGAATGCCGAACCCCTCGATGACCCATCGGAAATCAATGCTTCCAAAATCTGCCACCACCACCTCGCAACGTTCCTGGCAACCCCGGAACCCAGCGCCCGCCACCTCGACCATTCCAGCAAGCCCGAGCATACGCCCTCAATAGTGATCAGGCTGCACAGTCACCCAAGAATCTAGCAGGTATGATCCAACTCAATGACGTACCTATTTTAACATTATTTGACACAGGCGTCTCCCATTCATTCATCTTGCAATGAGCATGCAACAACTTGGCCATAGTACCGGCCACTATAGAGATCCCACTCCAAATTAGCATACCGTCTGGAATGTCCATGATCACCGACCGCGCCTGTATAGCCCAACCTTTAAAGATAGGTGAACAAGAATTCTCAGCTAACATGTTCGTTATCATCATGATGGAGTTCAACATCATTCTCGGAATGGATTGGTTAGAAAAGAACGGAGCCACCATCGACTGCCACAAGAGGGAAATATCTCTTCAAGGCCCTGGACCTGACCGAGTCAACTTTCAAGGAACAAGGATTGGAGCAAGGATACCGATCATCTCTGCAATGAAAGCAGTGTCCACTATGCGAAAAGGGATCAGCCAGTGCTTCTGGATAACATTAGAAGAACAACCAAACAAGGACGAGCCGATCCATACAGTACCCGTTGTTCGCAAATTCGTAGATGTCTTTCCAACCGAATTACCTGGATTGCCCCCGGATCGCCAAATTGAATTCTCGATCGACCTTAAACCTAGAGTTGCCCCGATGTCAAAAGCCCCATACCGGATGGCCCCCAAAGAGCTACAAGAATTCAAAGTCCAACTGCAAGAATTACTCGATCTAGGTTTCATCCAGCCTAGTGTTTCGCCTTGGGGAGCACCTGTACTGTTCGTCAAGAAGAAAGACGGCAGCATGAGGATGTGCATCGACTATCGAGAGTTGAACAAACTCACCATCAAGAATCGTTACCCGCTCCTGAGGATAGATGACCTATTTGATCAACTCAGAGGAGCTTGCGTAGTCTCGAAGATTGATTTAAGATCTGGATACCACCAACTCAAAGTTTGAAGAGAAGATATCCCAAAGACAACTTTCAAAACACGCTATGGACATTACGAATTTACCGTAATGCCCTTCGGGCTAACCAACACGCCCGCCATCTTCATGGACCTGAATCTAGATGGATTCGTATTGGTTTTCATCGACGACATCCTTATCTACTCCAAAAACCGGTCGCAATATGAGGAGCACCTCAGAATCATACTCGAGACGCTACGACATGAGAAGCTCTATGCCAAATATAGCAAGTGCGAGTTTTGGCAAAAGGAAGTCATGTTTCTCGGCCATATTATCTCCGCAGAAGGAATCAAAGTAGATCCCATCAAAATAGAAGCAGTCAAGGAGTGGAACACCCCGACCACCGCCAACGAAATACGTAGTTTCTTAGGACTCACAGGCTACTATCGACGTTTCATCGAGGGATTTTCGAAAATCGCCCGACCCATGACGCAACTTCTCAAGAAAGGTACCAAGTACGTTTGGACAGACAAGTGCGAGAAAAGCTTCCAAGATCTAAAAACCCGACTCACCACCGCCCCCGTCCTCACTATTCCACAAAACGGACTCAAATTCGTAATTTACACCGACGCCTCAAATCAAGGACTTGGATGTGTGCTGATGCAAGATCAAAAAGTTATCGCATACGCATCACGCCAACTGAAACCGCATGAGCTAAACTACCCGATGCATGACCTGGAGGTGGCAGCTGTAGTACACGCGTTAAAAATCTGGCGGCATTACCTCTATGGAGTCAAGTGCGAGATATTCACAGACCACAAAAGCCTTAAGTACTTCTTCGAGCAGAAGGAACTCAACATGAGACAACGGAGATGGTTAGAACTAGTGAAGGATTATGATAGCACGATCAGTTATCACCCGGGAAAGGCCAACGTTGTAGCTGATGCCCTCAGCCACAAGATATGAGGAAAATGAGGAGAAACTGGCACGAGAGTTTGCGAAGTTCGAACTTCGTATAATCCAGCCACCCACGACGATCTACGGCCACCTAGCCGCCATGGCCATGCAACCTGACTTACGTGAGCGAATCATACAAGCTTAAAATAAGACGAATGCTTGGAAAAGATCAGAAAACAAGTCGGCACCGATGAAGCAAAAGGAATTACCATAAGATGCAAGGTAGCCAACGAAGAAGCCCTACTCTTCGACCAATGAATCTGCGTGCCAAATGATGAGATACTCAAGGAGGAAATTCTTAGCAAAGCACATGAAATGCCATACACCGCTCACCCCGGAAGCACAAAGATGTACATGGATCTCCGAAGGAATTTCTGGTGGGAAGACATGAAGAAAAACGTCGCGATTTTCGTCGAAAAGTGTCTAGCATGCCAACAAGTGAAGGCAATCCACCAACGACCTTATGGGATGCTACAACCCCTGCCAATACCGGAATGGAAATGGGAGCACATCAACATGGACTTTGTCACAAGTTTTCCAAAGTCAAAACAAGGAAACACCGCCATTTGGGTTATCATCGACCGCCTCACCAAGTCATCTCACTTTTTGCCCGTCAAGACAACCTTTAGTCTTGATCAACTAGCCCGCCTTTATGTAAAAGAAGTCATGAGACTGTATGGCTTTCCCGTATCAATTACATCCGATCGCGATCCTCGATTCACCTCAAAATTTTGGATGAGTCTTCAAGAAGCCATGGGAACCCAACTCAAGTTCAGCTCCGCCTTCCATCCCCAAACCGATGGCCAATCCGAACGAACGATCCAAGTATTAGAAGATATGTTGAGAGTCGTTGTGTTCGATAGGGGAGAAAACTGGGAGGAAATCTTACCACTCATTGAGTTCGCCTACAACAATAGTTACCAAGCCACCATTGGCATGGCGCCATATGAGGCTCTGTACGGAAAGAAGTGCCGATCACCGCTATATTGGGACGAAGTTGGAGAACGGAAACTGTTAGGACCGGAATTGGTATAAGAAATGGAATTAATCGTCACCACGATATGCGCCCGAATAAATGAGGCCCAAGATCGCCAAAAGTCATACGCCGACCGACGATGAACCGACCTCGAGTTCTAAGTTGGAGATAAAGTGTTTCTTAAAGTATCACCAACCCGTGGAGTGATTTGATTCGGCAAACGAGGAAAGCTTAGGCCATGATACATCGGACCGTTTGAAATTCTTGATAAGATAGGAAGCGTCGCCTATTGATTAGCCCTGCCCCCGAACCTGTCAAGCGTACACGACATCTTCCACGTCTCGATGCTCCGCCAATACGTGTTCGACCCGAAGCATGTCATTAAGATAGAGGAAGTCACCCTCGACCCCAATCTTCAGTACGAGGAAAGGCCCGTTAGGATTCTCGATCAAAAAATCAAGGTGCTCAGAAATAAGGAAATAGCCCAAGTAAAAGTCCTTTGGAATCATCATGATGATAGTGAAGCCACCTGGGAGGTAGAAGAGCAAATAAGAGCCCAATACCCAGACCTAGAATTCTAAGGTAAGCCAAATTTCGGGACGAAATTTCTTTTAAGGGTGGAGGGATGTAACGACCCGGAAAATCCTATAGGGTTTAATAAAAATCCTAAAAATATAAAGAGAGTTCCATTAGTCTTTTTAAAGCCAAATTAGTCTAATGAAAGAAGTTAGGAATTTTTAGGAATTATTATGCAAAACTCCCATTTTTCGTGTCGACCAATAAAATATTATTTTATTTTCGAGTCTCCAAAACCATCCTGCTTAGTGTCATATTTCTCAGTTCTCCATTTGGAATCCATAGACACTTGAATTTCTGAAATTCGAATTCGTATACTCAAAAAGCACTTTTTACAAATGACCGTGCCTGTTTTTTAAACTCTATAAATAGGAGCCTAGGGCCTTTAGAAATTTCATTCTCATCCAAACTCACTTTTAAAAATCAAAAAGTTTCTAGAGCTTATCCTGAAGTTTCTCGATCGTTCGAAGTCCAAAAGGTACGCCGAAAGAGGCAGGGCGACCCTGGTGAAGCAACGATCATATGAGTATAAGCCGTGATGATTCACACAGCCCGGATCGCCGCCAAACCACCACCGCCGCCGCCGCCCCTTTCTTCTTCCCTCTCCGATTCTTGTTTTCTTAGTGTCCACACGTCCGTATCCATGCATACATTCCAAATATGATATTCGTTTTCAACAAGTTTCTCCCGTTTTTGTTTTATTTAAAATAAAGTGATATGATCCCCGTCCCCCGAGCTTCGACGCATGCATGTAAGGTTTATCGCTTTAAAGTAATGTCGAGGCCCTGAACATTTTTCCCTACTGCCGTTTTTGCATCCGGCAGAACCATCAACCGCCGCCGCTGCCGCCCCCATCACCGCCGCCGGCGCCGCCCAACTTTGGGTGCCCCCCGGGCCACCCTTTGACTTCCGACCCTTTATTAATTATGTTTTTGGCATTTCCATAGCCAATTTAATCCGGAAGGTTTTTCTGATTTCGTCAACTTTCTGTACGACTTTTCTCCGTACCGAATTAAATTCCTTAGACAGTCCAGGAGCTGCCCGAATATTATATAAATATTCGTGTAACACGTATTCAGTATATTCTAGCATGTGCTAAAATATCAAACCCATCCGAGTTACAGTTTTCACGCAATTCTAAAAAAAGGGGTCCCGAACAGTATTTTCAAAAAGTCCAAACACCTTGCATGGTTGATTTCTCAACACCAAAAATCTTAGAAAAATGTTTTAAACAACTTTCCCTTCTGTGTCGAAGCCATGCGAATGTCCGAAATATGTTTTCTTTTAAGTCTGTCATTAAAATCGATTACTTAGTCGCTAAGACTTTTGAGTTAGGAAATTCCTATTAATGAACTGAGAGTTCCTAAATGTCCTAAACATCATTGTAGAATTATTACTTGAGGAACCCGGAGTTAGAGTCTGACCCAAGAGGCACGCAAACCGAGAAACTATTATGTTTGGTAACGGTAGGGATATTTTTCTTTGATATCTATTCCTTCGGGTTATTAAGCCTTATATTATTGAAGTGCAGGCTTGTTTCAAGAGTATTTGTGAATCCTACTTTTCAATGTTTAAGGCTCTTACTAACGATCGGACTCTCGGTCGGCCTAATACGTTGGGTCGAGAGTTGTGCACATGTGTTGGAATTATCCATGACGTGGAGTCATGATGAATGGAATTATCATGACCATGTGTCGCAAGAGTAAGAGTAACATGAAAAGTTAGGAACGTGGGCCCAATATCGTACGACGATGATCGTACTAAATGACTCTTTCTATCTCTATCTCTTTGAGTTTCCTGCACATTTGAATTTATGGCAATGATCCCTACTGGGTACAATAGTACTCAGCCCTATCGAACTTTCTTTGTTTTGCAGAATGATCGTCGGCGGAGCGAGTGGGACCGGGCGGAAAAGAAAGAGGTCGAAGAAGAAAGAATGCTATCTTATTCCCGTTTTCAATCAAGTGCTTGGCACGAAACTCTATCTTCCTTCTAAACTTCCAAATACTCTAAACCTCCATTCGGAAACCCTAATCTAATAAAGTTACTATTATTTATTCGATTTACTAACTTTACTTTATACGTTATCTATTTACATTTATGTATCTAACTCTAACTCTAACACTAACTTCTAACTCATTTTCGAAAACCAGTTGAAGTACGAAACCTCGCCGCTGTGACTAACACTTACATTCCCGCACGTTACTGCTTTTATATACCACAGTTGAAGTGCGAATCCTCGCCACTGTTAGTAACACTTTCCTATACCGCTTTTATTCTTACATTTCAGTTGATATGTGCGGACAACCGTCACTGTCTTTATCGCTTTCTCACATTTCAGTTGATATGTGCGGACGACCGTCATTGTATTTATCGCTTCCTTACTTTACGTCATTTATATTTCAGTCGATATGTGCGGACAACCGACACTATCTATACCGCTTTTACACACACACACACACACACACACACATATATATATATATATATATATATACTTACTTTTACATATTGCGAATTAACTTATAAATTGGATCCAACTGTAGTGCGGTCTGGTCCGCCACGGTTGTAATGCTTTATATAAACTCTGGTCAGCTGATGGGTGTTGAATAGTCTTTCAGTTTCACTGTGGATTCGATCCTGTTGTAGAGGAGATGCTGCCCAATTTTCCGGGCAATTAAAAGATAAACTCCTCTAAATTAACCAACCGTAAACCGTCTAACCCACCCCATGTGGCGCCCCAGTTCTGATTTCAAGGTTGGTGAAATCGGGGGCGTTACAAAATTATCATTTGCAAATTCGTTTGGGTACGAAAAAAATGAAAGTGTAGTAGGGTAATACTTCTTCGTGCAAGGACGATTGTAGATTTGGATGGAGATTTGTCGTTGAGGATGATTATCAATCTAGGGTTTTGAAGGATTTTGAAAATGGGTTTTGAAGGATTTTGAAAATGGTGGATTGGTGCGTGGTGTATGAAATGAGAACTATGGAAAGGGTAATTTTGGGAGAGAAAAGTGCGAGAATATCACTGTTCAATTAGTTAAATTTTCATCCACCCAATTTCGTAAGTTGGATATAAGGGTTGGAATAGTGAATTTTAAACGGGCCTGACGATTTGAGATGTGCCTCATGGTAGAATTAAATTGCTACCAAACACATGACTTATACCTATTAAATTTAACTAACTGGCTATAACCCACGTATCAAACGAGCCCTAAGACTATTAATTGTAGACGGGAAAAAAATAAAAAGATTGAAATAGCAATCAACAAACGTAAACAAAAAATTAATATATCCGATTATGTAACGAAACAATACCATAACAACAAATATAAAATTGATTATTGCAATAACATAACATATAAATTAAATAAACTTCTTGATTACAGTAAATTAGAGAACGATTTTGGAAGAAAAAGAAGAAGACGGAGAAGAAGAAAAAGGAAAAAAGAAGAAGAAGTAAATAACGTGAAGGTATGAAGTAAGAGATTATGCAAGTTCCATGAGTTTAGGATGAAACCCAGTATAGTTATAATCCTTCCCACTCATATAAAGTACTCCCTCTGTCCTCGAAGAATGTGATGTTTCTATTTTAGTCAATGACCTCATATGCCCCTTTATACTTTATACATTTTTTTTTCTAATTGTTTTTTTTTATTTTAAAAAACACTTTATAACTTAACTTTTTTCTCTAATAGGCCTCAACCCAGTTGGGAACCCCACTCAGTTTGTGAGTTTTAATGATGTTTATCGAAACAACACTTAGAAGTTTCTAGATCTTTTCTAGAGTTAGGTTGCTAGATCAAACTGCTATGTATAGCTCAATTTGATGATTTGTTTTAGGCAGATCTTAGTCAACCAGATTGTAGGAGTTTAGCACTTGCCTTGAAGAGTTCAAGCTTACTCGAAGATTGAAGGAAGATTGCTGAAGACTTTAGTTTGAAGAGGTAGTCTCAACCTGCTGTTATGGATCTACAGACATTAAAGAGGAAGGAAGACAGTGGGAGAAAGAATAAGAAAGATAAATTAGGGATTGAAGTTGTAATCGTCGCAGAGGAAAGGGAAAGTGGGGAAAAGGCTGGGCTGGAGGAGTAATTGGGCTATGGAAAAGTTATTGGGCCACAACTTTATGGTTTGGGCTGAGTTAAGTGTTGGAGCATTTTATTAGTTTTGTTGGAGTCAATTTTAGAGTCGTATTTCTATTGTTTAGTTTCAACGTTTTTAGTTTCTTTTCCTTCAAGAAAAGAGATCTCTTAGCTATAAAAATGTAAGGATGTTTCCAGAATGAAAGTAGGAATGAAATTATATATTTTCTCTTTATCTCCCTCTCAGTTTTTTCTCTACTCTCTCTAATCTCCCTCTATCTTCTCCTTATTTCTTCTACAATTCTCCTCTAATTTTCATCAATCAGTAGTGGGTTCACTACAAGTGGTATTTCAGAGGTTTTTATCTTCATCTTTACTTTCATCCATGACTGAGGTTACAAGGTTCAAAGATCTGCAGGAAGCACAGAAAAAACTGGATCAGTTGCTGCAAATAGAGGTTATGAAGATGGCAGACTCAGAAATGAAAGTTAATGAGCAAATTCAAGGTATGGATAAGAATTTTGAACATCTTACCAATACCTTAGCTGATATTCAGCTGCAGTTGCTTAATTTGAATTCAGATAATGGTTTGGGTGAAAATTCTATTTTGGGTGGTTATGGGAAGGGAAATGGATATGGGAGAAATGGATCTACTACTAATTTTGCTCTTAGTCCTTTACCTAGGCTGGACTTTCCTAGGTTTGAGGGTTCTAATCCTAGATCATGGATTATAAAATGCAACAACTACTTTAAATTAATGCCTGGAATTCCTGATTCTCAGAATGTTCACTTAGCTTCCATGCATTTTGAGGGTAAGGCTCTTACTTGGTTTCAGAATTTAAACATGGGGGATGTTGCAATTACTTGGGAACAATTTCTTGAGGTGGTTTCTGCTAGATTTGAAGATTTGGGGGTTTCTAACATCATTGTGGAATTTAATAAGCTTAAAATGACTGATTCCTATGATGCATATGTGGAACATTTTAATGAACTCAAGGCTTATATGGTGATGAATGATAATAACAAGTATTCTGAGGATTATTTCATGGCTAGTTTTTTGAGTGGGTTAAGTGAGGAGCTAAGATCATTTATTCACATGTTTCAACCTAGAACTCTAGACCAGACTATTGAGTTGGGTAGGCAGTAGATAGTAACATTGGATGCTATTGCTAAGAGAGTGAATCCATCTCCTAGATCTCTTTCAAATCAGGGGTTTGGCAAATTAGAGGGAAATCAGAATCATGTACCTGCTAAAATTTCCAGCAACTCCATTCCAACTAAGTTGCTTACTTCTGCTGAGATGACTGCAAGAAGAGAGAAGGGACTCTGTTATAATTGTGATGAGCCATATGTTTTTGGACATCGGTGCAAACATAGAATCAACTACTTAATGATGACTAAGGCAGAAGAAATTATGATTACTCATGCAGACGTGGAACATGGAATACGTGATGAGGAAGGAAATTTGCTGCAACATATTGAAGAGGTGCATATGTTATTGCATTCTATTATGGGAGCAAGTGGCATTACTACTATGAGAGTTGTTGGAGAAATAGGTGACCATAAGTTGCATATCCTATTGGATACTGGGAGCACACTAAGTTTTCTAAATGAAGAGACGGCTAAGAAACTGGGGTGTAAAATTCAAGATGACAGACCATTGTTGGTGAAGGTAGCTAATGGGCAGAAGCTTATAAGCACAAAGAGGGCTACTGATTTTAAATGGTTTGTGCAAGGCCATGAGTTTTAATTTTCACCCAGGCTACTAAAAAATGAGGGTTGTGACATGATCCTAGGAGGTGACTGGTTGAGAGTTTGTTCTCCAATTGAGCTTGACTATGCTACTATGATCTTTACCGTATCTCTCAATGGTGAAAGGGTTAAAATTCAGGCCATAACTACTATGATGGAGGACAACGGCGATAATGGGCCAATCTTAACCTGCCTTACACACGAGGAGCTCACATACTTCGATGAAAATTTTGCTGCAGGGACTGCTGCTGTGCATACTATATCAACATTCATGCTGGGTTTTCTCATAGGAATGGGTAAGAAAGTTGTACCTGTGTTGAAGTATCTTGAGAATACTGCTGTTGGAGCATTGGTGGTGGGAACACGCATCATTCTCCAAAGTTTTACTGATGATAGCTTGATGCCCATTGCCGAGGCAAGTGCTGAGTTCAGTCCCTGCACGAAACATATATTTGTTCAGAAATGGCCTGAAGCTAATCATCATGGAAACACCAAATTCGAGCCTTTAATCATTCTCAATACGCACCTTGTTAATCAGGAAAACCAGGAGCCTCTTCAAATTCTTGCGCCGAGGTTGAGGATTCAGCCGCAGTTAGCTACTTGGACGGATTTGCAACACATTATCCGCAAGTTTTCATTTTTTGATCCTTGGGGACAAGGATCGTTTCATCAGGGGGGGGGGGTATTGTTATGGATCTACAAACATTGAAGAGGAAGGAAGAGAGTGGGAGAAAGAATAAGAAAGATAAATTAGGGATTGAAGTTGTAATTGTCGCAGAAGAAAGGGAAAGTGGGGAAAAGGCTGGGCTGGAGGAGTAATTGGGCTATGGAAGAGTTATTGGGCCACAACTTTATGGTTTGGGCTGAGTTAAGTGTTGGAGCATATTATTAGTTTTGTTGGAGTCAATTTTAGAGTCGTATTTCTATTGTTTAGTTTCAACGTTTTTAGTTTCTTTTCCTTCAAGAAAAGAGATCTCTTAGCTATAAAATGTAAGGATGTTTCCAGAATGAAAGTATGAATGAAATTACATATTTTCTCTTTATCTCCTTCTCAGTTTTCTCTCTACTCTCTCTAATCTCCCTCTATCTTCTCCCTATTTCTTCTACAATTCTCCTCTAATTTTCATCAATCAGTAGTGGGTTCACTACACCTGCCTAAATAGGTTGAACGATCTGGCTCCTGGATCTCTTGAAGCGAGCTGGACTACCTCAATGGGAAGAAAGTATAATGTGTTAGAGTACTGTTCTGACACATCCAAGAGCTAGAATTCGATTTCTTGCTTATAAATACTGCTTCCCTCGACCAGAATTCTTATGGGAAATTTAGTATTCAAAGCCAAACCTTAGCCGAATTCTCAAGCATTCCAAGCCTTTAACTCAACGCTAGAAATCAAGATAATTTCCCAAGTGTTGAGTGCTTAGTGAGAGTTCTATATTCTACTGCTCAAGTGATTGTTAGAGAGTTTCTACTGTTTCGTTGATTCACTCATTGTTTAGATACTCTCGCTTGTTAATTCTTTCTTCAAAGTTAGGATAGACTTTGAATTAGGAGAGCTAGCAGTTTCTGTTTGTAGTATATTTGTAAGCAAAGTTTGTAAGGGTCACGACCCATAACTCGTGCGTGATCTTCATCAAGGAACTGACCAAAGGTTAAGGTTGGTTCTCGACCAGTATAAAGAAGAGAGAAGGAAATCCAAGATTAAGGGATTTTAGATCGTAAGATCTTACATAGATGTATGAGGGTTATCTCCGAACTATGATAAACTCTCGTGTCTCGATCTTTCTCTCTTTTAAACTTTCTTTACTGCTTACTTATTACAACTGCTGAACTAACATACTCATCATACTGCATTCATTATTCGAACTGTTAGTTTAAAAGATAAAAGAATTTTCTAAAGAGTTTTCCAACACTAGCCACCAACTTCCGCACTCCAGTTCAGTTTAACAAACTCAGCAAATCACTGTCCGAGTTGGATAAACTGAACTCTCACTCGGATCAAACTCTCTGACTCAGTTCGTCTTAGTCAGTTAGCACCTGTCAGTTTGCACAAATCAAAAACTGTTGGAAATTGGTGTATTCTCCCCCCCATACACCAACCAACAAGCCCATACTTAATTTTTTTTTATCAACTATCTACATATTTTTTATTAAAATTCGTGCCACCAAGAGCACACCGCACTCGTGGTGGATAGAGGGAGTAATATTTTATTAACAAATTGATGAAATGATTCTAGTAATGGAATAAGAATGATAACAGAATGAACCAAGCAATTTAATTCTTATGGTTGGTATCAACAAGGAATTGAATAATCATTTTTAAATTGAATTACATCACCCTAAAGCAAAAGATCATACCAGTCTAAGTCCATAAATATATAGTTCCAACTCGGACCAAGCCCGTTGTTGTAGTGGCCGAGTCACACCTAGGTCGGGCCTTTTAGAAAAAAAAAGCCCAATGGGGGCCCATTTGAGGTTTTTTTAGGTGGGCCTGTATCGGGCCCGAGTTTTAGACCTGAAAACTAGCTTAGATGGAACTTATTTCGGGGGGAAAAAGGCCGCTAGCCCAACTCCTCTGAGCAACTGGGCCGAGCATGGGGTTGGGCGGGTCTAGCTCACTAGACAACTATAAACTTATTTGTCCGTAGGACTGTCAAAAATAGTTTGAGCCCATTTGACCAAGAGTTTATCGGGCTCAGAATGGGTTGGGTTGATCTGATATTTTGCCATCTTTTTTAGTTGGTAGTGTAAAAAAATTACTAAAAAGTCATAAAAACTGCGCATGCCATAACAAATAGTTGGAGGAGGTTAGTTTGATGGTGATCATATGCACCATTGTAGAGAGGGAGAGTAGAATCTGAAACAACCATGGAGGAAAAAATGGCGGCGATGTGAAGAGGAGAGGCTAGGGTTGGAGATCAGGTTGATACCATATGATAGGATATAAAATCCTCAATTGAGGAGTGCGTATATTTCCCACACTAATAAATAGGTACAACATATCCTATAAACTAGGAAAGTAAATAAATACAATTATTTACAAAGATATTATTTGATTTCTAGTCTAACAGACCGGATTTCTTCATTCTGCATAGATTATATATATATATATATATATATATATATATATATAGAGAGAGAGAGAGAGAGAGAGAGAGAGAGAGAGAGGTTTGATTCGTTTAAAAATAAGTTTTGTCATGAGAAATGACAATATATCTGAATATATGCATGTCTACATTATGGTTTTGTATAGATTTAAATATTTTTGCAAATTGGCACACTATGTAGTATGTAATACTAATGTATATATGCATTGATATACTTATCAAACCATGATATTTAAGATTAAAAACCTTCTAGCTCAAGTGGCTAAATCAATTTGCTACAAGATATCATTTAAATTGAACAACATAATGATCAAAATATATAAGATACGTAATAAAATATACTTTTCTATCATTATAGTTCAATCGGGAAAAAATGTGATATAAAGAACATATCTTATTCTATTATATGTGAACAAATAAGCTTTATAATGGTAGCAAATATTAAAAAAATAGAGATTGTAGTGATATCACTATTTGTTGATTTGAATCGCAAGTATTTGGTGTTTTTCTTTTCAACCAAATTCTACAACCTATTACCTAAATATAGAAGGCTATAATAATTGTGTAATCGAGTTCACCCCTATTTATTTGTGATAATTATTGCCAGCAATCAAAGGCCATAAACGTTTCATGCTATTATTAGCTAGCTAGCATTGCATGTATAATATTTAAATTTGTATGATTGATACTAATAGAATTTAGAGGCAAAAATTATTATTCCCCTTTAGAGGATAATAAACTAACATTTTTCAATACATAACAATACACAAATTTTGCCCATTTTTACAAATGTTTTTCAAAATTACCCTTACTTTTTTCTCTCTTCTGACACACACCTTTCTCTCTCCTCACCCTCTCTCCTCTGATCTGACCTGACATACCACATGCTCCCTCTCTTTCTTTTCCCTTTTCAATTTTTTACTCTCTTTTTTTACCTATTTTTTCATTTTTTTTAACCGCAAGGAGTTACAAATTCTCCAACTTGTTATAACTTGATAAGAGATTATCAATTTCTTACCAAGTCTGCAATTTGTGTAATAATTTTATAATTTCTTATGTTCTATTTAATGAGCAATTTGTATGCGTGGTCGTAGAGTTGGTAAAAAATTATCACAAAAAAAACACGAACAACCAAAAAGACACATGAACAACCGAGAACTAGAAGCTTAAAAAAAAGAATAGAGTGTATTTAATTGTACAAGAGGATGATAAGAAATCACACATTAGTAAGAAATACATCCCATTTCTTACCACTTAATCATTTAAATTAAAGCACTATTATTAGTTTCAGAAATGAAAATAAATTACACGTGTTGATAAGAAATTGTTAGTTTTCTTACCAAGAAATCGCAAAAAAAAAATATCAAAAACACTGCAGATTTCGTAAGAAATTGACATATTTTTGTCTTTCCCGTCTCATAGTCGTCGTCAGCCGAACACTTCCTACAATAACAATTAATTCAATTCTTACATAACTTTAAAAAAGGTAAGAAATTATCAGATTCTTACTAACTATCATTATCAAACATAAGCATTAAAACCTAAACCCCAACTTTTTAACGCACCAAAATCATATTTTTTGCATTTTCTTACCACGAAATTGCAATTTTTTCAACAAAATAGGTCAACAACAACAATAATAATCAATTTTATACCCTAAAAGTCCAATCTTTTATTACCAAACCAATGTAAGAAAACGTCAGATTCTTACCAATTATTATCAAACAAAACAAGGTAAGCAAGAAATTGATTAAATTGGTAAGAAATTTCATACCAAGTTAGAAGTAAGAAATTGATTAACTTGGTAAGAAATTTCAATTTCTTACCAAGTGGTGAGAAATTGAAATTTGTTACCAAGTTAATTGGTTAGAAATTTCAATTTCTTACCAAATTTGTACACCAACAATAAAGTTAAAATTGAGTTTTAAGACAACAGCAAGAACTATCACACATATCTAATGACATTCTCTTTTTAATTCCTACATCTCACATTTAAATAACAGAGGAAAAGAAAAAAGAAAAAAAGGGAAGAAGAAGAAGACGGCTCCAATTAAACAAAAAAAAAAAAAAAAAAAAAAAAAAAAAAAAAAACTGGAGATGTCATCATCTTCATACCTAAAATATGAAATCAAACACACACAAATCATAATTTATTAAGCCTAGTAGAAGAATTCAAGGTGCAAATTGCAGCCTTCATGCACATGAAAAACGCAACCAAATAAGAAAAAAAATAAAATAAATCAACAACAAGCAACAAAACAACAAATACTAGTTTTGGAAAAAATGAAGAAATGGGGAGCAAAAAATCCCAAGTATTGCAGAAACGGGCACCACTCAAAAATCTCTTCGTGAGGGCTTTTGGTGAAAACCCTAGCCCTCATCTTGCAAAATACATTACCTAATACCCAACTTCAAAAAAGAAAAAACAAATTTATACAGTACCAAAAAAACTAACAAAACATAAATTAAGAACATAAAGAGAGAGATACCATACCAAGTGGCGACGAGGGCTTTTAGAGAGAGAGAGAGAGAGAGAGAGAGAGGTAGAGAGAGAGAGAGAGAAACAAGGGCTTCTGTGCGGAGTTGCTTCTTCTTCCTTGCGGCTGCCATCTCTTCGTGAGCTCACGCGCCTCCGCCCTCCCACGTTGCAACTGTCCCTCAACCTTTCAGAACCTCCGCAGCTTCATCTCGACTTCTACACGGAGGTCAGCGGTCGCGGAGGTAGAGGAGGCGAGGAGCTCCGGGCACATGATTTTTAGAGAGAGAGAGAGAGAGAGAACGAGAGGAGGAGGAGGAGGAAGGGGAGATGTGAGGAGAGAGAGGTGCCATCAATTTTTTTTAGAGAGAGTGAGGAGACATAATGGAGGAGAGGATAGAGAGGAAAGAGAAGAGAGAGCACGTGAATGAGAGAGAGGAGAGAGAACATGGTTAATGCAGTCTCAAATTCGAAAATATGGGTATTATTTGTGTTTTGTTATGTAGTGGACAAAAATGATTTATTATCCTCTAAAGGGGTATTTGTTATATTACCTCAAGAATTTATTCCCTTTAATATTTTTGCTTGGTTGGTCTATAGCAAGAGTAAGTTAGTACTCGATAAATGTATATCTACTTAGGTGAGTAATATGCTTCCTATCCACCGTGGGCATACTTAATATGATCACACCTGAGGTGACAACATTATATTTAATGAAGAAATTAATTAGTATACCTTATAAAATAAACCCTAACAAAAATAATTAAACCCTAAAGGGAAATACTATTGACGTGGCAGTGACACGTCAACCGTAGGCACATTTAGTGTGCCAACGGTGGGTAGGGGAGCATTTGTATATTTGTATATGTACTTAAAGGTGGGTTTCAATTATCATTACTATTATTTAAAAAGTTGCCAAATTGAATTTCCTCTTTTATTGGTGCAATAGAGATTCGGCTTTCGTCAACGTTTCATTATATTAAATTTTGTAACAACATTTTTTTTTTCGCAATTATTTTTGAAATAAACTTATTGTTGCCCTTTTCATGTCTCATTGAGGTATTTATTGCATTCATGCATTCGCTATGTCTTGTAACACAAATGACAAATGTCAATGTTGTATAAAAATATTAATGGCTTTTATTCCACTCATAAATGTACGTACGTAGTTGCCTACATGGGAATTTGTGATGATTGGGTCGATCTACATAGAGGATTGAGTTTGACGTGTTCGTGATATTTTGTGCATAAAATTTAAAAAAAAATGATTGATACGCAAATATTAAATGTTACAGTATTTTAATTTCTTGAGATAATTTTTTTTAATACCTCAAAAATTAATAATAACATCATTACATTCATGAATTATATAAAATTCAAACCTCAATTTGTTATTTTTATTCATTTATTTGAAATTGAAAATAAAAAGAACAAATCATTGATTTTTATATAATTTGTGAATATAATGATACTATAATCGATAACTTTTAGCGTATTAGAATAAAGATAAAAAATTTAAAAAAAAGAAAGAAAAAGAAATCATGATAACATAGCTAGAGTAAAAGTGGTGCACATGAAAAGTGACAATATATTCTGTATTTGATATAAGGAAACTGAAAAAATGTGAGCTAGGAGTGAGAGTGTCATATCTCACTATTTAATCCACTGCTCTGAGCAATTGAGCCTAATTAGGCGTTATCGTATCTTAATCATTAATTTTTAGTACAGATAAAATAAATTAAGAGAAAATATGGCTAAATGATCGAGGAATTATGAATTTGTCTAACTAATTGACGTCGACCATGAGAAAAAACATTTGCGTGCCCAATGCATGCATTAGCTATTCTATAGAAATTTATTTTAAAAAGCCTGTAAGAAAAAAATATAAAAAAAAATAAAATATATATATATATATATATAGGGGTTCTTACCAAAGAGATTTATGGATCAATATTGTGATACTTAAGTTTGTCTTTTTTCTTTCTTTTGCATTACTTAATTAGTAATACAGTTCTTCCTACAAATCAAAAGAAATTAAAATACAAACAACAAGATTCATTTAAATATATTTTTTTTTCAACATATTTTACGTTTTTGAGTTCTCCATATTAAATTTTTGTAGATATAATCAATAGTCAATTAGAAAATTGATTTTTTTTTCAATCTAAAAGATCAAATGCTATCTCCAAAATTTAGTTCAATATTCTTAAAAAAATTTACTAATGAAAAAACGCACATTATATTGAGATAGAAAAAAAAAGTGGTAATGGTACAAAATAGCCACTTAAGTTAAGAAAATAAAAAAAACTAGCCACTAACTTATAAATATATAAAAAGTAGCCACTTTGACACTTTTGCCCTTAATATTTGAATTTTATTATTTTCCCCTCTCTTATCCCCCATTTCTTCATCAAGCTCGTCTCCCATGTATCTTCATCATCATCAATCACGATTCTTTCTCCTCTCTTTCTCTCTTCCACCCATTTCCTCCTCACTGCGCCAGCCCACCAACTTAGCCATCATGCTTCCCCTCGCCACCAGCGTCCAATGTCGACGATGCATACTCCGGCGATGCAGCCCCCTTCTCTCTCTCTCTCTCATGCCATGCCGACGTTCAAGGAGCTGTTTGGGGTTGAACAAGATCTATTCGATCCTATACGAGCTCGTTCCAATTTAGCTGCATTCTACCTTTACTCCGGTTGCCGCCGTCGTGCCTACAACCTACGACAGCCACGGTCGACTCCACATATCAGTTGCGACATACTTTGATGGGGCACGAATGGGATGAGGTACGAACAAGAGAAAACCCATTCGCTCTTTCAAGCCTTGTTCGCAGCCACATCTTCTGCATCACTAGCAACTAAGGTATAACACCGCGAAGATGTTCAAAGAAATGCCTGAAAGAAGAAAAAAAAAGTGGATCACTTGGGATTGCACAAATGGGCTTGATCACCCCAGTCTGTTGGGCGCGAACGGGCCTAAAAGGGATCAATCGAGCCTTAGTGTGTTGCGGTTAAATAGGCTCGATCGAGCTCATGCGTGGGATCAAACGAACCTTAGTGTATTGGGCTTGAATGGGCTCGATCGAGCCCGTGTATCGGCGATCGCTCTACTTTTTAAGGGTAGAGAGAGAGCAATGATAATTAATGTGTATAATCGAGTCGAATCCACAGCGAATGCAATGGCGAATGAGATTCAAGTAGTAATCTAGTTACCCAACTACTATCCAAGCTACCAATTAACATATTTTTGTGTTTTTGATTGATTAATAAAAAATGAAAAGTAATTAACAAATTTTAGAACTTAACTAAATAAGTAACAAGTAGCAAATGATATAAAATCAATAGGAAATGAAAGTGACTCCAATTATACTTCAACTAGGTCTAAGTGATAGGGATGTGACACTCTAACTAGAATTAGCCATTTTAATCCAATTCATATGTGAAACCTCCTAAGTATGATTCACTCAACTCTCATTGTAATGAAATCAAGTAGATTAATGAAAGACCTAACTCCTACTAAGATATTAAGCAATTCATTAACTCCCAAGAGCTTATGGAGTTCCTTAACCCTACTATACTCTAGCATGCAAATCTCTTGATCCTAGCATCTAATCTAAGCCTCCTAAGCATTAGATCAAACACTTGGTATGCAACTATGGTGATCAATCACAATTACATAATAAAACATAGCCCCAAGAGAAATGAACATGAAATTAGAAGGTAAATTCACAATTAGAGCCTAATCCCATCACTTATCCCTAATCTACATATAATTGGAATCACAAAGAGATCTAGCTAGACTTGATTAAGGAAATTAAACCATAAAAAGTAAATGAAATCATGCTTAAAAGATAGAGAATTCAATAAGGAAGAAGAAAATGGTCTTGAATCTTGAATCCACAAAGTAATGCTCTTCAAATCTTGAAAATACTAAAGTAGAAAGAGGGAAATGTTTCTAGGGTTCTAAGAATATTAAAATATGCAAAAGATACACAAATGGGGTGAATTTTAGGATTAAATACATAGAAAATCAAGTTTGGGTCGAGTTGGGGCGAACCGGGATGAGTTTGGGCGAGCCAAACTTGCCCCTTAAGTGAGGAAAAATCGGCCAACCAGCGGTCTGGGAGGTCGCCGGCGGTCTGGCAGACCGCCATCTTTTCTGTCACCGGTGGCGACCTGGCAGCTTGGCCGGTGGTCTGGCAGACCGCCGGTCTTCCTTGTTTGACCGGTCCAAGCCCCTCTTCGTCTCTTGCGCGACTTCTCCATTTTTGCTCGTTCTCTCGTACGAACTCCGATTCTCGATCAGCTTTTTGCTACAGCTTCCTAACGAGCTCCTCTACCTCATGGAATGATTAATTTGGCCAAGTATATTCTCCATTATTCCTGCAAAAAGCATAAAGAAACTGAAGACAACGAGGAAAACATAAATGAAATCAAACTAGTAAAACCCTAACTTTATAACTTTGAAATTCCACATTTTTAAACACAAGTTTCACTCTAATTAAGCTCGATTCTTCCTCATTTCCGGCCTTCGATCCTTAGCCACATGAATGCTCTTTCCAATTCTTACAAAAATAGATCGAAAACTGAAAGAAAACGAGAAAAGTAAAAAGTATGCTACAAGTTAAGAAACCCTAGCATTTCTAATATTTAAGCACATAAATCGAGACTCAAACACATGCAAAACACACTCGACATGCACATAAAATACGTGTTAATCACTCTCCCAAACTTAAGCCATTGTTCGTCCCGAATAATGAAACGAACAATCAAAACACTTAGCACGTATGGGATGTGCATTTTGAGTTCCTCAATGCCTCATTTCACTTAATAAAAAAACCATTTTAATTCAAAAAAATTCTCAAGTCAAGCCAAACATTAATAAGATCACTCACCATCCTAACTTAGAAATCAATCACTCAAACACATTCAACCCTAGACCTCACAAGAAGTGTGTTGGGATATAATGTTAAGGGAGAACTTGAATCAAATTGAATAAACAATTTGTTTTGATTCGATTCCAAAACCCTAAGTAGAATATTTCCCTTGTTATTTTTTATGAATCTAAACAAGTTATCTCGTAGCAAAGCTTACATGTTAGGAAGCATTCATTTTAAGTCTAGAAGCGTTAAGGATGAAGCAGTCAGAGTTCGCGAAGCGTCAGTTAGTGAAGCGGCTCCAGCAGTGAAAGCGTCAGCAGCACTTACCAGACAAAGCGTCATGCAGACGCTTCACATAAAGATGCTAAGAGCGAGCTTCCGATCAGTGGAAGCGAAGCACTCTCAAGTCAGCTCACCCAAAGCGTCTCTGATATAAAGCTGTAATCAAAGCGTCAATCAGTGCAAGTGTGACAAGGTTGACACAGAATCCAAGTTTGAATTTCAAACTCTCGGATGTCTGACATCTCACAGAATGAAGCCTACGTGTCATCACACTATTGCACAACGGAAACGGCTATAGTCTAAGAAGTCAAAGTTCGGTGAAGGCGGACATCCCTTCCTGATTCTTGCAGACTGACACGCCGAATTATCCAAAAATTAAGGAACACGCAACCTCTTCTCTCTCAATGGGAAGTATGGTTCCTTACTATAAATAGAAGGAGTTGCACACACACTAAATAACGCACGTACAAAACGATTCAAGCATTCATATTTGCAAGAACTCTAGCAAAATTTCTTTCAAGTCATTAGTTCTTTCAAAGCGCTTAACTTTAGTGTGTCCTTAAGAACTCGTTTCTTAAGTATTGCAACTACCTCACTTTCTAGGTTCAATCTCATATATCCATAGCCTAGTCCCTTGAGAATCCTTATCCCTTTACTTGTGATTTCATTGTAAAGGATTCTCATACTTACGAAAATCCAAAACCCCAAAACCCAAGTCTAGAGCGAATAGATTGTGGTGTAAAGTTGTCGAGTTTTTGTAAAAGAGTATGTTGTTGTAAGGTTTCTTGAGAGCCAGTCAAATCTCTGAGGATTCAAGTGCAAGTTTGTTACAAGCCTTGAATCACTTCCCCTTGGAAGTATAAAACAAGGGATACCAAGTGAAGGTATTCATCCCATCGTGGATAAGAGTGGACGTAGGAGAGGTGCTCCGAACCACTATAAATTGTTTGTCTCTTTACTTTTAAATTATTTATTGTCTTGTTTATTTGCATACGCACACACACGCTTTAAATATAAAGTTGGTTTTAATTACAAAAAAAGCTCTAAAGTCTCACCACATTCCGCACAGTTACTCACACGAGCGAGAGGCTTTGAATGCTTCACTTAGCTTCAAAGCGTCTACTCGTCTAAAAGGTTGAAAATCGTAAGAGAAGTTAAACACTTCTCTACACATGTATTCACCCCCTCCCTCTACGTGTGTAAACGCCTTTCGGGACCAACAAAGTGTGTATCACTCGATCACTCAATATAGAGAAAAGGGTAAGCACTCATCGAAATCATGCAATACATCACTTTAATCATCAGCTTGCCTATCAACTCAAGTTTCCATACCACAATGCATGTACAAATTAGGATAAAAAAGGTCTTTCTTCAGCTTGTAATGTAGGGATATTGGTTAAGGTATGGAATTTTAGGCTAAGTGACTTAAATTTTCATCCCATCACCCTTGCCCCCTTTCTTCACCTTTCTAAAGTATGAATTTCTTCATCTTCCACCTTATCCAACCCCTTTTTAGCTAATGAATCCCAAGCTTCTACCAAATATCTAAAGAAACACTCCTTTATGCTCTTATTCTTTTCTTTTTCTTGTAAGAACTTTGTTCTTACTACCCCTTTTTTTTTCAATAAGAACTTTATTCTTATTCTTTTCTTTTCTAACATTGAGCTTATAGGAGTGTTCTTTCAACTCAAATCCAATCTCAAGACCCTTCACCATCACCCACCATTTTTCATGAATTTTCAACTTCACCAAGGTTCCCTTAACCATCCTTCACCCTCTATCATCCGGTTCAAGAAGAAAAGGCTCTATTCAAGGCTTAAAATGGGACGACAATGGTAATGAAAGATAGGTTAGTGTTTAGGAAAAATGGGGTATGCAATGATGGCCTAAGATCATCTCCCAATTATGCAAACATGTACATTTCTAAGACAAGAGTATCAAGGCAAGTTCTAGTAAAGAGAATGCAATACAAGATCAAGCTCTCAAGAAAGGATGTTACTATGTAAAATGCATAGTTCTTAGGCTCAAAATCCTCACAAGCTTTTTGCCTAGAGTCTAAGTACTTAAGATCAATCATTCCAAACTATTCAAGTAAAATAACTCTAATCATGCTTGACTTAGACTTGAGAAATTTCAAGAAAAATGTCACCATTTTAGCATCAATCATCGGCATCTCACCCAAAAGCACTTGAGAGATTAAACACGTTCTTTCACATTCAAGCATTCCATCATCCTTTCATTCTCAAACTTAAACTTTTCCTTTTCAAAAATTTCGCACATCAACACCACCAACTCGTCCCAAACCACTTAATTCAACAAATTCCTCATTCAATCCCTATTCATCCCCTAAATGCAACAAATCCACTAAAAGCAACAAAACAAAGCACCACACTTACAACAAATTCACACACCACAAAACAACTCATCAAATGACCACAAAACTTCCAAATAAATCGACCATTTAAACTCATCTCAAAACAATTTCCTCTCCAACAACCAACAATTTTCATCCACAATCAAAGCAAACCCAACATTCAAACAAATTTCTTTCACATCTTGAATCAAATGCACACCAATCAAACCTTCACAATCAATCCACAAATATAGCACCAAGTAACTCTTTCAAACCAAGTAACCCAAGTAATAGAAACAAAGGCAAGGAAAACTAAGGACAAGAGCATAATGAAAAGTAGCAAAACATGAAATGAAAGTAATTAAATTCATTATCATACCCCCTCCCCCAAACTTATTTTAGAAAATAAATTCTAAAATAATTTTGGAGGGAAAGATAAATAATGAATTCAAATTACACTTACAAACATTCCAAGCTAGGATGATGATGGCGGTCGGGGCCAAGTCGCCCCTTGAGCAATTTGATAATCCCGGAAGCTTTCCAATAGCTCCATCATCGATGTTGCTTGCTTCTCCATCCTCTTACTCCTTTCCAATTCTTCAAGTTGTGTGACTCTCATCGAAGTCACCTCCCTCCTCATTACCGTTACTTAGGCATCTAAAGCCTTGAAGCTATCCTCAATGCCTTCCATTCTACTCTCGAGAGCCTCAAACCTCTCATCATAGCAAGCATCACTTGGACCTTGATCATCCCTTCTAGACTCATCATCATTATCTTCCATTCCTTCCTCTTCATCCTCCCCCCCCCCGGTATCCCCTTTCAAAATTATCCCGGCCTATCTCACCAAGAGCATGCTCATCTCCCTCACCTTGCTTGAACATTCGAACTCTCATGATCATCATATGTAAGGGAGTGTGCAAATACCAATTTACCCTTTCATTGAAATTTGTAACTAGTATGCTCATAGAATTGGGTAAAGGGTACAATTCCTTGCTATTGATTCGGAAGTAGTAAGGAGGGGTACTCGAATTGAGGAAGAGTAAGTACCGGAGCTTGACAAAATCAAAGAGAAAATTACCTCCCATTGGAGGATAGCCACCAATGTTTCCTCTTATCTTCCTTGCAATTGGAGTAAGCACGCCTCCAATATTTATCTTTCCTACTTTACCTCGAGCATGCTTCTTCAATTGAGGAAGGAATAAATCACAAAAGCTTATCTTCTTCCCGGTGAGCATAGCATGAAGAATAAACAAATCATCATTCCTCACCGAGGTGTTCTCTCTTCTTGCAATGATGGTGTGCGATAAGATCTTCAACACCATCCGAAGCACCAGATTCCTCACTTCATTTGACTTGGAATACCCGGATCTATACCCCTCTTCCGAATTTGGCATGAGCTTCTTCCAAATGGCCTTTACATCGAACACTCTATCAACGAGTTGATCTCCTCCATGGGGCATACCAAAGGCATTATCGATTTCCTCATAAGTCATCATATGCTTGCTTCCAAATAATTGAAACTCAATGCTCCTCATGACATGCATATGTGAAGTATCCAGTGTACTCAACATCTCGAGGACAACCTTAGAATATGTCTTTCGGTCTTGAATGTGTTCATCAAGAAAATTCCCCCATCCAATATTGTCGAAAAGAGCTTTCACATTTTCATAAAGCCCTAGTTCCTCCAACACCTCACGAGATGGAAATCTCGTCTCTTCAATTCCTTTGGTAAGTAGAGTAGCAAAGGCCGCCCTTTCTTCATGAGTGCTCAAGTGTAAGTTATGAGTTTCCGGGACTTTCGGATCCATTGTTCTTGAAGTGGTTTCCGAAGGTTGAGATGAAGAGGAACCATCTTTTCGCCTCTTGTTGGAGTAGGTTACCAATGCTTTATAGGGTGCCTTAGAAGGCCCTTTTCCTTTAGCTCCTTTATCCCTACACCAAGTGAAAAATCCAAAGTAAGATTCAAGAAATTAATCAAAGGATTTTCAATTAAACACTCACATTTCTTCTAGCCATTACCCCCATATTGCATTCATGCATTCAAATCAAACACTACATCATTAAAGCCCCGTAAGCCCAAGAAAAATTCATCTCAATTCATTCATGCATATCCAAGTGAAAATAAATTCAAATGCATATTGAAATTCAACTCAAAAGACTTAAACCACGAATCCTCATATTTCACACTCAAGAATCTATGAAATCATAACCTCTTCAAGCAATGAAACATTCAAGAAATGAATTTCCTATCCAAGAATCAAGCATATGCATTCATCCATTCATCAAGAAATTAAGAATATTCAAAATTCATTCCAAGTGTGCTCAAGTGCAAAAGAGACATAGTTCATAAAAGAATACCAATTCCAATACTAGATATAGCATAAACCCTAAAGAGAAGAATTAATGATATCCAATTCATGCCCAAAATCACATTCTTCATTCAAGAATTTCCAAGATTCAAGAAAAACCCTAGCAAGAATTTCTACCTATTTGCATGAATTTGATAAGTAAAACATACATACCAATTCATATAAAACAAGTAAAAACTCATAAAAGCAAGGATATAGAACTCATTACCTCATTGTCTTGAAGAAAATTGAAGAACTTCATACCTTTCAAAAGAAAAATAAATTTTCGTTTTTTGTGAAAGAGGGGTGAAAAATATGATTTTTTTGGTTCAAAATGCAAGTTTTGGGATGGGTAATGGACCTATGGAAGGCTTAAACTTGATTCAAAGTGATTTGGGAGTAATTGGGGGTATGATAATTTAAGTTTTGGAGAGAAAATGGGTATGTTCTTGAAGGTTTAAGTGTAAAATTGGAGAAATAAAGAAATAAAATGTTCAATCAAATAAAATAGAAGTAGGGAGATAGAAGAGGAGGACCGGCGGTCTGGCAGACCGCCGGCCCAGACCGCCGAACATGCTGAAAGTGGTGGCGACCTGTGCTCACTCCCGGCGGTCTGGCAGACCGCCGGCTAGGCCACCGGTTTATTCCGGCTTGATTTTGGGCCATTTTTCGGTCCTTCCAATGAGAGGGGCTGACTTCCGACCCTCTATCGACACCCCCTAAACATGTTTTAATTTTTATTTTTTTATTTTTCTATATATTTATGGGTTTTTTTGAAATGAAACGAAAAACGAAACAAAAGACACAAAAATTGAAAATGAAATAAAACTAAAGAAACTGAAAAAGAAAAGGATACGTGTTGAGGTGCCTCTCAACTAGCGCTTTGTTTAACGTCGTTAGCTCGGCATTGCTTCTAACATCAAACATCATGAAGAAGAATGGTCGACTCTTCCTTAACCTTCTTGGAATTGAAATAGAGCTTGAGTCGATGACCATTTACAACAAAAGTAGAACCATCATTCTTGAGAAGTTCGAATGTGCCATTCTTGAAACTCTTAATCACAATATAAGGACCGGTCCACCTTGATTGGAGTTTTCTGGGGAAAAGATGAAGATGAGAGTTAAAGAGAAGAACCTCGTCTCCCGGAATGATAACCGTGCTTCGAATCTCCAAATCATGAAACTTCTTGGCTCTTTCCTTGTAAATCCGAGAATTTTCATAGGCCTCGTTTCTCCATTCCTCTAACTCCACAAGATGGTTCTTCCTACTAAATCCGGCCTCCTTAAACTCAAAATTTATCCTCTTTATAGCCCAAAATGACTTATGCTCAATCTCCAAAGGCAAGTGACAAGACTTTCCAAAGACAAGTTGATACGGGGACATACCAATGGGGGTTTTGTAGGTGGTTCGATAAGCCCACAAAGTATCATCAAGCTTATTAGCCCAATCCTACCGAGTAGTAATTGTCTTCTCCAAGATTTGTTTGATCTCCCGGTTTGCAAGCTCCGCTTGACCATTAGCTTGAGGATGGCATGGAGAAGTAATCTTGTGCTTAACACCATACTTTGCAAGCAAACTTCCCAACTATTTATTGTTAAAATGTGACCCCCCATCGCTAAGCAAAGCCCTCGGAGTTCCAAATCGAGTTAAAATATTCTTCTTGAGAAATTTAATCACCACCTTGGAATCATTGGTTGAAGTAGGAATCGCTTCAACCCATCTTGACACATACTCAATAGCAAGAAGGATATAGGAAAAACCACAAGAATTAGGGAATGGTCCCATGAAGTCTATCCCCCAAACATCAAACAACTCAACCTCAATCATGATGTTTTGAGGCATCTCATCCCTCTTAGTGATATTCCCCATCCTTTGACACCTATCACAATTCTTCACAAAGGTTTGGCAATCCCTAAAAATAGAAGGCCAATAAAATCCACTTTGAAATACCTTCCAAGCCATACGATTAGCCCCAAAGTGACCCCCATTTGGTCCCTCATGACAATCTCCAATAATCTTGAGCCATTCACCTTCCATCACACATCTTCTAATGAGGTCATCGGCACATCTCCTCCACAAATAAGGATCTTGCCAATAATAGAACTTCACCTCTCAAAGAAACTTGGCCTTTTGATAGTCCGAGAGATTTGGTGGCAACTCTTGAAGTACAAGGTAGTTGGCAAAGTCCGCAAACCAAGAATCTTTGCATTTCAATACCATGATCTTCTCATCCGGAAAACACTCATTGATGCTCAACTTTTGATCTTCCCCTTCCACCGGATTCTCAAGACGTGACAAGTGATCTGCTACCACATTCTCACATCCTCTCCTATCCTGAATCTCCATATCAAACTCGTGTGGAAGAAGAATCCACCGGATAAGCCTAGGCTTTGAATCCTTTTTAGCATATAGATGCCTAATTGCACCATGATCCGTGTAAATAATGGTGTGATTGCCTACCAAATAAGATCGGAACTTGTCAAAGGCAAAGACTATAGCCAACAACTCTCTCTCCATCGTGGTGTAGTTCTTTTGAGCGGAATTCAAAGTTTTGCTAGCATAATAGATCACGCGAAACAAATTATCCCTCTTTTGCTCCAATGCTACACCAACCGCCCAGTCACTAGCATCACACATCAAAATGAAAGATTCATTCCAATTAGGAGTGATTAACACGGGTGTAGAACATAAAGCTTTCTTCAATGCCACAAAAGCCATCAAACAATCCTCATCAAATTTGAATTTTACCTCCTTTTCCAAGAGAGAGCAAAGAGGTTTGGATATTTTTGAGAAGTCCTTGATGAACCGTCAATAAAATCCGGCATGGCCTAGAAAACTCCGAACATATTTCACACTTGTAGGAGGTGACAACTTCTCAATAGCAACAATTTTCACTCGATCAACTTCCAACCCTTCTCTTGAAACTTTATAGCCCAACACTATTCCTTCTCTTACCATAAAGTGGTATTTTTCCCAATTAAGAACTAGGGAAGTTTCTTGGCATCTTTGCAACTCCTTGGTTAAGTTCTCCAAACAATGATCAAAAGAAGTACCAAATACGGAGAAATCATCCATAAATACCTCCATGATGTTTTAAACTAGAGAAACTCGAGAAACTCGAGAGAACGAGGAAAACATAAATGAAATCAAACTAGTAAAACCCTAACTTTATAACTTTGAAATTCCACATTTTTAAACACAAGTTTCACTCTAATTAAGCTCAATTCTTCCTCGTTTCCGGCCTTCGATCCTTAGCCACATGAATGCTCTTTCCAATTCTTACAAAAATAGATAGAAAACCGAAAGAAAACGAGAAAAGTAAAAAGTATGCTACAAGTTAAGAAACTCTAACATTTTTAACATTTAAGCACATAAAGCGAGACTCAAACACATGCAAAACACACTCGACATGCACATAAAATAAGTGTTAATCAGTCGGGCTCAAAAAACGATCTCATTAAGGGTATTTTTGCCTTATTATGAAAAAGTGAATAGTTTTTATATATTTATAAGTAGGTGGCTAGTTTTTTTCATTCACTACCTTAAATGGTTAGTTTACATTTTGCCCAAAAAAAAATGCAACGCAATTAAATTAAAAACATCATGAATTATGAATATAAAAATGCCGAAATTAGTAGCAGTATTAATTTTTTGTAGCAATTTTTTTTTTTTTGAATTTTTTTATGATGGTAGGTTATGCCGTTTGAGAGAGGCCCATGATTCAAGAAATATCGACAGTTGTCTGCCGTTTAATGATGCAGTACGTACGTGGTCCTCCTCCCAAAACTATGAATTATGAGATGAGATGTGCTGCTTCATTCTGAGAGGCCATGTATTTGGACCAACATTTGCCCTTCCTATTATTAGAAAGAAAAACTCCAATTCCATCTATATCCTTAACGAAAATAGTACTATGAAATTGAGATTTTATAAATACGGAGTATATACTTATATATTAATTCCACCCAATTAATTTGCTACTCTAGCTATAATTCAACTTCCCTTTGTCTTTTTTCTAGAAAAAAGGACAAAGTTAATTCAACCTCACTCACTCTTCATAGCTTCCCGCACGCACGTATGAACCTCACACCGTCTTCTCCATAGAAGCTCAAGCTGCAACGATGATAAAAGTGGCAGCCTGTAAACGACAGCAATTTATAATTATAAATTCATTATTTTTAAAGGAATTGGTATTTAATTAGTTAGAGGTGTCAAAATTTGGCCTGACCCTGCCCTGCCCTGCCCCTGCCCAACAAAATGAATGGACTTTTGGGTTATAAAATTTATCAAGCATTGCTGAATTTGACCAAAAACACAATAAACTTTTTTATGGGCCGGGTTTGGACTGCCATTTGAATGGGCTTGGGCTCGGGCTAGGACGGCCCGACGTTTTGACCATTCTAATTTGTAATTCATGAACGTGGATTTACAATATTTCTCATTATCTTAATTAGGGCTCACTGGTTTAGAAATTTTTAAGATTTTGGCTTGAGTTCAGACTCAAACTCGTTAAGTTCAAAGTTCAATGAAAGAGTTCGTTAAATTTTTCAATGAGTATAATGTCAAATTCATATATAGACCAAATTTCTTAATTATTATCTAACTTAACTATTTAGACAAATGAACTTTGGAATTTGTTTACTAAATCTATGAAATGCAAAATAAAACCAATACAATAAAATCAAAACAAAACAAAAGCACAAATTAAATTTCAACTAAAAAATAAATATTTCAAAATTCAATTTCAATGAACAACTCAATCATTCTATATCCGTAATTTTAGAATTACTTTAAGTTTTTTCTTAAAGTAATCACTCTATTAGTATAATCAACCTTTTTGGTGCAATAAAACCACAAGCTATCATGCAAATCAATATTATCTCTAAGTATCAATAAACACGTAACTTGAAATAGATCAAATAATTGTACTCTCTCACATTAAGTTCAAACCTTTTGGATGTTAATTCCTAACATGCTCTATGTTCTTTAACCTAGCCCTAATAATAAATAAATAAAAAGGCGATCAATCAATTTAATTAAAATGAAAAGGCACAAGAACAGAAGAAAAAAGTAAAGAATAAAGATGTGATAAAGTAAATAAAAATTAAGTTCACTCTAGTCGCTTATCTACTCTCTACCCTAAAATAACAAAACTAGCAACGCATAATATTAAAAAAAAAATCAAATCAAAACGAAACATACAAACTGAAAGAAGTTATATCGTTCTTCGTGTTCTCCTTCAAACTCTTGTTCTATGCCTTCTCCTCTCTTCTCTGATAATTCTCCTTCCTTTATAAAGAATAATAGAGGTGTCCTATATAGGGAGGATGAAATCTAATCTTAATATAAGTAGGGATATGTTAAAAAATCGAGTCGAAACATTAAAAATGTGTGGGATGGATTTTCGGGGAAAAAAAAAAACACGCTTTGAGATGCGATTAACCTTCAGTTAGACGCGGGCGCACCTCAAATGTGTCAATCGCCACAATCAAGAGGCAACATCCGAGCGCGGGCGCGCCTGATTCACACTTGGGCACTTGTTTTCAAAGCATTCGACTTTGAACGAGGCATGGTTGTAAGCTGGATAAATCAAATGCCATGCAAGAGGTCATAGTTGAAGAGAAGGGCACAGCTGAAGCTGATGAAGTGTGAATCAAGTCATAGTTTTATTTCGTTTTGTTTTGTTGTTAATAAGGGTCGAACCCGAGTCTCGCGTATTAAGTTGTGTCTGTTATGTTTGGAAGAGTCGTGTCATTGTGCATCCACGCTTTATGTGAAGTCTTCATATAAATAGCAGGTCTTAGCTCAATTATAGTAGGATTTTTCCCCAACTTCTTCAATGAATTTCCTTTTCTATTTGTTGCCTTTTTCATCACAAAATGTTTAAATTCATGTTTTCTACAGTAGTCACGTTACTTGCGCGTGATGTGTTGTTTCTATATCAATAGAAAATCGTGAAGTGTTTACAATATTTTCAAGATCAGAAATAATTAAAAAAAAATCTATAAGAAAAACTGAATTGCATGCTTTTGGAAATCGTCATTCATCTCTAATTGTAAATGGGATTTAGGAGTGTGCATCGAGAGTTGAGACTCGTGGATGACAAGTTTCTAAAACTCCTAGTACGAAACTTGCACTATACATTTGTCTTCTTTCATAAGCCATCATCTCTCTCTCTCTCACTTATTTAAATGTGCGATCTCCCAAACTTAACAAACAAATCACTCTTCATTCCTTCCCTGAAGATCGATGGTAAAAGTTGCCTAAAAATTAAAACAAACAATAAAGTGCCTTTCATTCTTAAATCAATTTACTTAGGGCTCGTTTGGTATCCATATACGTATATCAGGTATGGGTATCAAAATGGCATATACCCATACCAGGTGTTTGGTATATCAGTATATGGAAATCCAATTGATATCTTTGATATACTCATTTTCCCTCTTTTAACATTCCCCTATATACTCATCTCTTTTTTTCTTCACAGAAACCCTATTTTTCTTTTACGCTTCTCTTCCCCCAATTTTTTTCTACGAGCTCCAAATTTTCAAGAACTTCATCATCTTCATCATTCTATCGCCCATCATTCCAGGTATTTTTTTTTTTCCTTCCATTTTTTCTTCAAAGTAAAGATCGATCATGAAATTGGAATTAGCTGCTTTTTCTTTCTTTCTCTTTTGCGTTTGAAGGTGAGTTCTTTCTCTTCTGCGTATATTCTCTTCTTTTTTTTTTCTGAAATTGTACATTCCAAAAATCATTTTTATGGTTGAATAAATGATGCTTGAGTTCAGAAGAGATAAGTGTGAGGTGCAGCCCCTCAAACCCAGTTTTGTTATTTTTTATTGTTATTTTAAGTTTTTCTTTTCCACATTTTTTTGCTTATTAAGTATGTTTTCTGCATTCATGTATAAGCAATTAATTAGAAAGATCAAAGGAAAACAATTTTCTATGTAGAATGATAATTCATGAAATTTTATATGACTTATCTATGTATATGTCTTCGATTGTTTTTAGTTAAGAATTGTAAAAGAAGAAGAAAATATGAAAAAAGAGAAAGATGAAATAAAGTACAAAATTAACTTATAATAATAATAATAATAATAATAATAATATAAGTTAACTTTAAAAAAAAAATAGGATTTGATATCTCATATCGAAAAAATTCATACCAAACACAGATATCAGATATCAATCTCATACCCTTACCTGATATCTCATACCCATAGCCCACCCATACCCATATCTGATACCTGATATACTAGTATATGAATACCAAACAGTTGATACCCTTACCTGATATCTCATATCCATAGCCCACCCATACCCACATTTGATACCTGATATACTAGTATATCGATACCAAACAGTTGATTTTTCTTCATGTTTACGTGTAGGATAATGCAATGAATCGCTGCCCTGGTTGCGGAAGGATGTCGACGCGAGTGAATGAGTATGAAAACTTGAGGGAAGAGCTCAAAGAGAGGAGGAAGAATATGAATAGGGAATTGGAAAAGCTGGAAATGGATCTCGATCCTCTGGAAGAAGTGAATATAAAGTCTAGAAATGTCGATTGACTTTACAACTCCAGCTTCGATGAGTTCGGGAAGGCCTTGTTGAAGGCCGAGGAGGCTGGTTCGGATCCCGATAATCTGGAAGAACTTGAGATGAAGCTCGAGAATGTTGCTCTACTTTACAACTCCAGTGTCGACGAGTGGGAGGAGACGATGTTGAAAGTCAAGGCCGACTTGGAGGCGAAGAAGAAGAGGGAGAATCCCCGTCCCAACTATCATGCCCCCTTAACCTTTCATCGTCATAATAGACTCACTTGAATAATAGGAATAGGACGGAGTGATTAATAGGAAGTAGTATTTTCCTAATATTATGCTTCGCATTAGTTTAGTTAGCATCTTATTTTAAGCTTCGTATTAATATTTCTTTTGTATCTTAAAATGCATGGATGGTTTATGCAGCTCTGCACTGCTAATTTTGTATCCCCTAACAAACCATTAACTAATCAGTTGCTATATATTCTCTTCTCATAATTCAATTCTTATGATATGTGTGGTGAATATTATTGATTACTGCATCTGTTTCACTGTAGATGATTTACTAATATGCAACGAGATATTCTAAAGTATTCAAGATGATGATGGCCTCTGATAGCAGTTACGTTGTATACAGAGTTACATTTTAATTTCCCTTATCAAGATTCCCTTTATCTAAAGAATTTGTTGTGGAGGGTGTCTTCATTTATACTTCAATAAATGGTTATTACAATTATGAGTTTCTAAATCAGCAGTCTTTTGAAGAAACAAATGTTTACTCGTGTGATTTGGTTTCTTTTCAAATAATTCTTGTGGAAAGGGTTGATTTATGATGATGGAGGGAGGAGTTAGTTTTGTAAGCACCCTGTGTTTGATTTTGTGTTTTATATTATCTCATACAAAGAAGGTACTGTAATTAGTAAGATATTTTTTATGCAACACCTTCAACAGATACATATTTTAGTAATGACGAAAATTATGATGATCACCTGTGACTAAAAGCAAGAAAGCAGTTTCTACATCATCTCTCAATTTATAAAAACCAAAATTCTAAAATATTGTACCAAAACATCTATTTAAAGTTATCTTAGTTTTTAATATTCATACTATTTATCTAAGTTTCATTAATACTTCTATTAGTTTTAAAGTGCTCGTGTTTTGGTAAAATATACTACCTACATCTCATTGAAGTAGTCCCATTTTACTTTTAACTTTTTCGGCACGTGTTTCCACTAAAACCTAGTACGGGTTTTAAAATATAATTTTGAAATACTTTTTCTTTTACGGAATACTATGGGTGTCATAGTATCCCTAAAAGAAAAAGTATTTCAAAATAATATTTTAAAACCCGTACTAGATTTCGGTAAAAACGCGTGCTGAAAAAGTTAAAAGTCAAATTAGACTATTTCAATGAGATGGAGGTAGTATTATCAAACTTAAAAGTCAATCCAATTAAACAACTCCAAGTAACATCAAATGCCGTTTTTTAATCAGCTATTTAAGGAGCACAATATATGAAAGTAGTAAGTATTGTTTAAAAACAGTAACTTTCACCAACAAATTGAACAATATTGGTTTAAAGAACCTCTTATAGATCTGAAAAAATCACAATCTACAAAATTGATTAAACTAGGGAAACTTTTTAGCCCCAAAAAAAATACAATTATAACCGTGAATAGTGAGTGTTACTCACGCATATGTTATTTTCAGCTGGGCACAATAAATTCATTAAAATTTTACTTCATTTCAAACAGCACAGTCAGATAAAATGTGCAACCAAACTTCAAAAAACGGATGCTATTTCCAATGGAACAGACTAATAAACCTCACAAGGTAATGTTCAAGAACAGAATATGATGCCTCTGCATATACACTTAAGGCTTGCCACCACCGCCTCCAATCTTGGGACCCTTGGGTGCAGCACCCTTGGGTACGTTGGCCTTGCCTGTCTTTTGCTTCGACATCACTTCTGCCTTCTTCGCCTTCTTCTCATCTTTCGTCTTCTTGATCCTCTCCTTAATTTCACTGTCACGAAAAGTTTCATCATTAGCCACTCTCATTGCATTCTTTCTTACTCAATAGAAACAACAAGAATGGATTTATTATTTGAACTAATAAAGTCCATAACTTCTATTGCTTCTTCTCATACCGTAGGGCAGCTTCACGTGCAGCGTCACGGACCTCTGGCTTCTCGGATCTCTTCTTCTGAATGACTTCTAAAGTAGCACCGACAATGGACCTAGAGTAGGGCTTCTTGTTGGTACGACGCCTCTTCTTCACAGCTTCTGCAGCTACGTCCTACACCAATGAAAAATCCCATTTAGTAACTCTTATCAAATCCAATATGTTGAATGGTAGTATATCAATGGGAAAAATAAAGAAAAAAAAACAAATAGAAGATGTAATCAAGTAATTCACTGTAACAACCCGTACTTTTCTATCTATTTCAGAAGTGATTAAAGGAAATGGGGCACACTTGCATGAGCCATTCCTCATGGTGCGGCCCAGTTCCCGCCAGCCCAATACATAGCCCAGCCCATCTAGTTTGAATAAGAAATTAAAAAAAAAAAAATCTGCGACGGAACGCAGAATAGAACCCACACAACAGCACCACTCCGATCGAAGCCGTGGCCACCCTGCAATTGCCGTTGCAGCTGGGGAAGAGATTTTAATCACCTCAGCACCCCTCCGATCGAAGACTTCCGTCGCCACCCTGCGATCGCCGCCGCAGCCGGAGGAGAGATTTTAATCACCTCAGCACCCCTCCGATCGAAGACTGCCGTCGCCACTCTGCGATCGCCGCCGCAGACGGAGGATAGATTTTAATCAGCTTAGCACCCCTCCGATCAAAGACTGCCGTCGCCACCCTGCGATAACCACCGCAGCCGGGTGAGAGTTCTGAAAAATTTAGAGTTCTGAAAATTCTAATCAACTCCCTAAAATTAAACTCGTGTGTCTAAAATTAAACCATAATCAGTCAAACCAAATCCCTAACTACATCTCTAACCATGCGAAATTCATGACTTGATTGCCAAACTAAACGTACCTTCTGCTTGATGAACTACTCCTATGTGTTTTCGCTGAAAATCCCATTAGAATCTCAAAATGTATTATGTATAAAATACTAAATGATGGCCATATCCAATATTTTGGGGATTCAGCTCTAGCAGGGAATTGGATATGGAGCATTTCCATTAAGCATTATTGAATACTTATGGAGGGCGAAGCAGCCATATAATGTGTCAGTGGCAGCTGAAATTGCAGCATGTGCTGCATTACCTAAAAATTCATCTCAACGCATACCAATTGTTCGCATAATTGCTCCAGCCAAAACTTTTTATACCTGCAGTTTTTGACATTGCTTATCATGGAGCAAACATGTTCTAATTTCCGTGACTATTTTAACAGGTATTGATTTTGGTGAGGGGATAGATCAATCTAACATGGATCAGAATCAATGTTCTTTTGACGTGTCTAGTCTAGATGTGATTGAAAATGAGACGAAGGATTCTAGTGCTCGCAAAGAACAAAGAGTTATAAGCAATGAAGGTAATAGTTGTCACTTTAATTCACTTTTCATGCATATGTATGAGTATTTGCATGTTTTTGCGGACATGAATCAAGTCAAGTATAAAAGAGCCTGCATATATTTCATGATTTTTCTCCTCTTTCATGCCCTGCTTTTGAGTTCTTGTTTGCTATTAGTCCTCTGAAGTTTATTTCATAATAAACTTCTTTGACTTCCCTGCATTTTACTGTTTTTCTTTCCTTTCTATTTTTATATGCATCAAGATCTTTATGTTTACTGTTTAGGTGATAATTTTTGTGAGAATCAAGATCAACCTTTCATTGATGAGACACAATTGTTGATGCTCTATCAAGATAAAGAGAATTCATTTGCCCAAGAACAACATACAATTACAAACGAAGAAGGTAATATAATAAAGTATATTCTTTGTATTCTGTTCTTTGTATATTCATTTTTAATATATAAAAAAACAGGTACTGATATTGTTGAGGAGCTAGATCAACGTCAAATGAATGGAAATCAAAGCTATATATCTGACTCTGATCTAGATAGGTTTAGTGCTGGGAAAGAACGAAGAGCTATGAACGATGAAGGTAATAATTGTCACTTTTATTTAGAAATCTTGAATATTTAAAATCTTTTATCCTATAATTTAGCAAAAGTGCCAAAACTCTGTGAATTAATGTGTCATTCTATACGGGTGAAAGTGCCAATCTTTGCCAAAAATCTATATTGATGCTACTTAATATTGCAACACACGAAATAGTCATCTTTTATCCTATAATTTAGCAAAAGTGCCAAACTCTGTGAATAAATGTGTCATTCTATATGGGTGAAAGTGTCAATCTTTGCCAAAAATCTATATTGATGCTACTTAATATTGCAACACACAAAATACTAAAAGTATTCTCATCACTTCTTACAGGTCACACTATTCGTTTGTCTGGCTCTCTCATTGGCATCAAGACACAAACTTTTGAAGACATATATGATTTATATTGCAACCATGCTCTTGAAGTTGGCTTTAGTGTTCGAAGACCATCCACAAAATATAACAGTAGAGGGGAGGTAGTTGGTAAATATTTAGTGTGCTCATGTGAAGGAACTAGGAAGGAAACAGCCTCTAGTTCAATCAATATAAAACAAGGTAAAAAGAGACCAATTAACATCACACGGACAAACTGCAAGGCATCTTTGAATGCAAGATTAAATGCTGATGGTTTATTTGAAGTGGTTGGCCATACTACAGAACACAATCACACACTGTCTAGGAGAGAATGGAGCTACATGCATCGTTCTCAAAGATCAATCAGTGAAGAGAAGGCTCTTGTTATTGAGGATATGATCTCTTGTGGAATGAAAGCAATGGATTCATTTCGATATATGGTACAAGATGCAGGGGGTGAAGATGTTCTTGGCCATACAAAGAAAGACCACCTGAATTTTGTGAACAGGTTGAAGATGAGTGCAATAGAAGCAGGAGATGCACAAACCCTCATTGATATTTTGCAGCAACAAGGTGTTGAGGATCTTTGCAGCAACAAGGTGTTGAGGATCAAGAGTTCTTTTTCAGAGTCAAACTTGATGATGATGGTAGATTGTGCAATGTATTTTGGAGAGACTCAATGATGAAGGAGGATTATATGATATATGGTGATGTTGTTGTCTTTGACACAACATATAGAACTAACAAGTATAATCTAATTTGTGCTCCATTTGTTGGGATAAACAATCATTGGAAGAATGTTATGTTTGGTTGTGCATTCATTGCAAATGAGAAGATTCAGTCATTTGAATGGTTATTTGAGGTTTTCAAGAAATCCATGGAGTGTCGATGTCCTGTGACATTATTTACAGATCAAGATCAAGCGATAGCAAGTGCAATAGAAAGGGTGTTCCCTACGACTAGACATAGATTATGCATATGGCATTTGTATCAGAATGCACTAAAACATTTAGGTAAGCTGAAATCCAACAAGTGCTTTGAGGAGGTGTTGCAGAAGTGTTTGACTGGATGTACAAGTATTGAAGAATTTGAGCAATGTTGAAGCTCCATGATCTCAGACTATGGATTGCAAGAAAATTCTTGGTTTAAGAGGTTGTATAGTTTCAAAGAGAAGTGGTGCAACGCCTACAACAAAGATTTCTTCTCTGCTGGGATCCTATCATCACAAAGAAGTGAGAGCACAAACAGCACAATAGGATTTAATGCGAAGAAGACAACAAGTTTGAATGATTTCTATACTATCTTCAAGAAAACACTCGAACGTTGGAGAAGTGCCGAAGCAAATGATGAATTTCAGTGCTCAAGAGCAAGACCTACATCATTCTTCCCTATGATGGGAATTGTCAGGCATGCTGCTGAGGTATATACTCTTACAATTTTCAGAGATTTTGAAAAGGAACTCTTAAAGTCCTTTGCCACCTCCATTACTTGTTTGTCTGAAGATCATAATAGTAAAATATATCAAATAATACATTTTGATCGTAGCTTCCAAGTAAGATACTGTGCAATGGGATCTTTGGTGAGTTGCTCATGCAAGAGGTTTGAGGAATGTGGGCTACTATGTTGTCATATCTTCAGGGTATTGCATGCACATTCAGTGAATCAAATACCACAATGTTATATTATGAAAAGATGGACAAAGGTTGCCAAACAAGATCTGTGGGATAAATCAAAAGGTTCATGTGAGAAGAGTACAAAATGTGCTCCTTGGAGACATCAAATGGTGAGAAGATTCTGCAGTGCTATTCTAAAAGCCCAAGAAAATGAAGATGACAGATTGGTTGTTGAAGTATCAAGCTCGTTGATGAATGTGGCAGATCCTCCACGTTCAATCACAAAGGGGCGAAAAAAGTGTAGAATCAAAGGACATCTTGAAAAAAGTAAAAAAAAGAAGAAGACTTGCGATGCATCAAATCCAAGTCAGTTGAAGGAGTTTGGTACCAAAACTCCAAATACAAGATTATTTTAGAAGATTTCACTGTAAGTTTCCTTTTAATAAATGGTAAAAACCTTTAAGCTTATTGGATAAATATTATATGTGTCTCTTTAATTTTTTTTCTTCATTGTTTTATTCTTAAATGGAGCTTAACTTCACTATATGTGTTTTGTTTTATTGTATGTGTGCAGATAACAATGGATGGTGGTGGAGTCATTGAAGTTCTTCTTTCTCAATGTTCATTTAGTGATTAGTTGATTTATGTGCTATTATTCTACCCTATGGATTCTTGATCTGCAAATATTTCATCGTGATGGATAGCGTAATTGTTCAGACAAAGTTTACTAAATTTTAATTAATGATTTCTTGATTGGAAAGGTTGTCGATTTGTGGGGTTCAAAAAAGATTGGCACTTTTGTTCTTTAATATTGGCACTCTTGTTCATAAAGATTGGCACTTTTAGTGAAAACGATAAAAGTCGATTATTTTGCCGCATAAAGTGTGCGAGTATATCTTGCTCTCTCGGAAGGTATCGTATACATAGGCGTTGGAGGGTTACAATAATTGAAAAATTATCGATTTTTGTGGTGTTCAAAAAGATTGGCACTTTTGTTCTTTAATATTGGCACTCTTGTTCATAAAGATTGGCACTTTTAGTGAAAACGATAAAAGTCGATTATTTTGCCGCATAAAGTGTGCGGGTATGTCTTGCTCTCTCGTAAGGTATCGTATACATAGGCATTGGAAGGTTACAATAATTGAAAAATTATCAATTTTTGTGGTGTTCAAAAAAGATTGGCACTTTTGTTCTTTAATATAGGCACTCTTGTTCATAAAGATTGACACTTTTAGTGAAAACGATAAAAGTTGATTATTTTGCCGCATAAAGTGTGCGGGTATGTCTTGCTCTCTCGTAAGGTATCGTATACATAGGCGTTGGAAGGTTACAATAATTGAAAAATTATCGATTTTTGTGGTGTTCAAAAAAGATTGGCACTTTTGTTCTTTAATATTGGCACTCTTATTCATAAAGATTGGCACTTTTAGTGAAAACGATAAAAGTCGATTATTTTGCCGCATAAAGTGTGCGAGTATGTCTTGCTCTCTCATAAGGAATCGTATACATAGGTGTTGGAAGGTTACAATAATTGAAAAATTATCGATTTGTGGGGTTCAAAATAGATTGGCACTTTTGTTCTTTAATATTGGCACTCTTGTTCATAAAGATTGGCACTTTTAGTGAAAACGATAAAAGTCGATTATTTTGCCGCATAAAGTGTGCGAGTATGTCTTGCTCTCTCGGAAGGTATCGTATACATAGGCGTTGGAAGGTTACAATAATTGAAAAATTATCGATTTGTGGGGTTCAAAAAAGATTGGCACTTTTGTTCTTTAATATTGGCACTCTTGTTCATAAAGATTGGCACTTTTAGTGAAAACGATAAAAGTCGATTATTTTGCCGCATAAAGTGTGCGAGTATGTCTTTCTCTCTCGTAAGGTATCGTATACATAGGCGTTGGAAGGTTACAATAATTGAAAAATTATCGATTTTTGTGGTGTTAAAAAAAGATTGGCACTTTTGTTCATAAAGATTGGCACTTTTAGTGAAAACGATAAAAGTCGATTATTTTGCCGCATAAAGTGGGCGAGTATGTCTTGCTCTCTCGGAAGGTATCGTATACATAGGCGTTGGAAGGTTACAATAATTGAAAAATTATCGATTTGTGGGGTTCAAAAAAGATTGGCACTTTTGTTCTTTAATATTGGCACTCTTGTTCATAAAGATTGGCACTTTTAGTGAAAACGATAAAAGTTGATTATTTTGCCGCATAAAGTGTGCGAGTATGTCTTTCTCTCTCGTAAGGTATCGTATACATAGGCGTTGGAAGGTTACAATAATTGAAAAATTATCGATTTTTGTGGTGTTAAAAAAAGATTGGCACTTTTGTTCTTTAATATTGGCACTATTGTTCATAAAGATTGACACTTTTAGTGAAAACGATAAAAGTCGATTATTTTGCCGCATAAAGTGTGCGAGTATGTCTTGCTCTCTCGGAAGGTATCGTATACATAGGCGTTGGAAGGTTACAATAATTGAAAAATTATCGATTTGTGGGGTTCAAAAAAGATTGGCACTTTTGTTCTTTAATATTGGCACTCTCGTTCATAAAGATTGGCACTTTTAGTGAAAACGATAAAAGTTGATTATTTTGCCGCATAAAGTGTGCGAGTATGTCTTGCTCTCTCGGAAGGTATCGTATACATAGGCGTTGGAAGGTTACAATAATTGAAAAATTATCGATTTGTGGGGTTCAAAAAAGATTGGCACATTTGTTCTTTAATATTGGCACTTTTGTTCATAAAGATTGGCACTTTTAGTGAAAACGATAAAAGTTGATTATTTTGCCGCATAAAGTGTGCGAGTATGTCTTTCTCTCTCGTAAGGTATCGTATACATAGGCGTTGGAAGGTTACAATAATTGAAAAATTATCGATTTTTGTGGTGTTCAAAAAAGATTGGCACTTTTGTTCTTTAATATTGGCACTCTTGTTCATAAAGATTGGCACTTTTAGTGAAAACGATAAAATTCGATTATTTTGCCGCATAAAGTGTGCGAGTATGTCTTGCTCTCTCATAAGGAATCGTATACATAGGTGTTGGAAGGTTACAATAATTGAAAAAATATTGATTTGTGGGGTTCAAAATAGATTGGCACTTTTGTTCTTTAATATTGGCACTCTTGTTCATAAAGATTGACACTTTTAGTGAAAACGATAAAAGTCGATTATTTTGCCGCATAAAGTGTGCGAGTATGTCTTGCTCTCTCGGAAGGTATCGTATACATAGGCGTTGGAAGGTTACAATAATTGAAAAATTATCAATTTGTGGGGTTCAAAAAAGATAGGCACTTTTGTTCTTTAATATTGGCACTCTTGTTCATAAAGATTGGCACTTTTAGTGAAAACGATAAAAGTCAATTATTTTGCCTCATAAAGCGTGCGAGTATGTCTTGCTCTCTCGTAAGATATCGTATACATAGGCGTTGGAAGGTTACAATAATTTAAAAATTATCAATTTTTGTGGTGTTCAAAAAAGATTGGCACTTTTGTTCTTTAATATTGGCACTCTTGTTCATAAAGATTGGCACTTTTAGTGAAAACGATAAAAGTCGATTATTTTGCCGCATAAAGTGTGCGAGTATGTCTTGCTCTCTCATAAGGAATCGTATACATAGGTGTTGGAAGGTTACAATAATTGAAAAATTATCGATTTGTGGGGTTCAAAATAGATTGGCACTTTTGTTCTTTAATATTGGCATTCTTGTTCATAAAGATTGGCACTTTTAGTGAAAACGATAAAAGTCGATTATTTTGCCGCATAAAGTGTGCGAGTATGTCTTGCTCTCTCGGAAGGTATCGTATACATAGGCGTTGGAAGGTTACAATAATTGAAAAATTATCGATTTGTGGGGTTCAAAAAAGATTGGCACTTTTGTTTTTTAATATTGGCACTCTTGTTCATAAAGATTGGCACTTTTAGTGAAAACGATAAAAGTTGATTATTTTGCCGCATAAAGTGTGCGAGTATGTCTTTCTCTCTCGTAAGGTATCGTATACATAGGCGTTGGAAGGTTACAATAATTGAAAAATTATCGATTTGTGGGGTTCAAAAAAGATTGGCACTTTTGTTCTTTAATATTGGCACTCTTGTTCATAAAGATTGGCACTTTTAGTGAAAACGATAAAAGTTGATTATTTTGCCGCATAAAGTGTGCGAGTATGTCTTGCTCTCTCGGAAGGTATCGTATACATAGGCGTTGGAAGGTTACAATAATTGAAAAATTATCGATTTTTGTGGTGTTCAAAAAAGATTGGCACTTTTGTTCTTTAATATTGGCACTCTTATTCATAGAAAACGATAAAAGTAGATTATTTTGCCGCATAAAGTGTGCGAGTATGTCTTGCTCTCTCATAAGGAATCGTATACATAGGTGTTGGAAGGTTACAATAATTGAAAAATTATTGATTTGTGGGGTTCAAAATAGATTGGCACTTTTGTTCTTTAATATTGGCACTCTTGTTCATAAAGATTGGCTCTTTTAGTGAAAATGATAAAAGTCGATTATTTTGCCGCATAAAGTGTGCGAGTATGTCTTGCTCTCTCGGAAGGTATCGTATACATAGGCGTTGGAAGGTTACAATAATTGAAAAATTATCAATTTTTGTGGTGTTCAAAAAAGATTGGCACTTTTGTTCTTTAATATTGGCACTCTTGTTCATAAAGATTGGCACTTTTAGTGAAAACGATAAAAGTCGATTATTTTGCCGCATAAAGTGTTCCAGTATGTCTTGCTCTCTCATAAGGAATCGTATACATAGGTGTTGGAAGGTTACAATAATTGTAAAATTATCGATTTGTGGGGTTCAAAATAGATTGGCACTTTTGTTCTTTAATATTGGCATTCTTGTTCATAAAGAGTGGCACTTTTAGTGAAAACGATAAAAGTCGATTATTTTGCCGCATAAAGTGTGCGAGTATGTCTTGCTCTCTCGGAAGGTATCGTATACATAGGCGTTGGAAGGTTACAATAATTGAAAAATTATCGATTTGTGGGGTTCAAAAAAGATTGGCACTTTTGTTCTTTAATATTGGCACTCTTGTTCATAAATATTGGCACTTTTAGTGAAAACGATAAAAGTTGATTATTTTGCCGCATAAAGTGTGCGAGTATGTCTTTCTCTCTCGTAAGGTATCGTATACATAGGCGTTGGAAGGTTACAATAATTGAAAAATTATCGATTTTTGTGGTGTTCAAAAAAGATTAGCACTTTTGTTCTTTAATATTGGCACTCTTGTTCATAAAGATTGGCACTTTTAGTGAAAACGATAAAAGTCGATTATTTTGCCGCATAAAGTGTGCGAGTATGTCTTGCTCTCTCATAAGGAATCGTATACATAGGTGTTGGAAGGTTACAATAATTGAAAAAATATTGATTTGTGGGGTTCAAAATAGATTGGCACTTTTGTTCTTTAATATTGGCACTCTTGTTCATAAAGATTGGCACTTTTAGTGAAAACGATAAAAGTCAATTATTTTGCCGCATAAAGTGTGCGAGTATGTCTTGCTCTCTCGGAAGGTATCGTATACATAGGCGTTGGAAGGTTACAATAATTGAAAAATTATCAATTTGTGGGGTTCAAAAGAGATTGGCACTTTTGTTCTTTAATATTGGCACTCTTGTTCATAAAGATTGGCACTTTTAGTGAAAACGATAAAAGTCGATTATTTTGCCGCATAAAGTGTGCGAGTATGTCTTGCTCTCTCGTAAGATATCGTATACATAGGCGTTGGAAGGTTACAATAATTGAAAAATTATCGATTTTTGTGGTGTTCAAAAAAGATTGGCACTTTTGTTCTTTAATATTGGCACTCTTGTTCATAAAGATTGGCACTTTTAGTGAAAACGATAAAAGTCGATTATTTTGCCGCATAAAGTGTTCGAGTATGTCTTGCTCTCTCAGAAGGAATCGTATACATAGGTGTTGGAAGGTTACAATAATTGAAAAATTATTGATTTGTGTGGTTCAAAATAGATTGGCACTTTTGTTCTTTAATATTGGCACTCTTGTTCATAAAGATTGGCTCTTTTAGTGAAAACGATAAAAGTCGATTATTTTGCCGCATAAAGTGTGCGAGTATGTCTTGCTCTCTCGGAAGGTATCGTATACATAGGCGTTGGAAGGTTACAATAATTGAAAAATTATCAATTTGTGGGGTTCAAAAAAGATTGGCACTTTTGTTCTTTAATATTGGCACTCTTGTTCATAAAGATTGGCATTTTTAGTGAAAACGATAAAAGTCGATTATTTTGCCGCATAAAGTGTTCCAGTATGTCTTGCTCTCTCATAAGGAATCGTATACATAGGTGTTGGAAGGTTACAATAATTGAAAAATTATTGAATCGTATATCATATCTAAAAATATTGAAATAATAAAAAGGATACCTTCATCTTCAGAATACAATCCATCCTTCATGGATATGACACAAGTATCAGAATCATCAAGGTTATTCAACCCCATACGACCTACTAAAAAATGACAAAAGATTTACTGAAATTAAAAAAATATAATGAAGATCTCATAAGTTAATATATATATATATATATATATATATATATATATATATATATATATATAATACCTTCATCAGTTACTCCACGAATAATATTGTCGATATCAGGTTGAACTTCATCGGGAGTTAGCAAGTTGAACTTTGGGTAATCATCGCGATTCAGGGCATTCATCAGCCTAACATTTTCCACCAGTTCATCAATACGCTTAAGGAATTCTTCATCGTAGAAGATTTCTTGGCTATTTGACGCAGGAGAAGTAGAGTGTGCTGGAGAAGTAGAGTGTGCTGGAGAAGGTTTTGTGGTGGTTGTCTCCTCTTTTTTGGAATTCTTTTTAATGTCACTCAGTTTGAACAGGTGGTTGTGAATAACCACATTGAAATCCCTTTTCAGAATCAGGTAAGACTCATGCAAGGCCTACAAAATACAATTAAAAAAAAATGTAAGAACAATTACAAACACAAGACACATATTGAAATAATTATGGATGCTTACATTCTTTGCAATACCCTTGATCTCAATGTCATCCTTTTCACCTCGGGGCAGTTTGTATGTGATGAATCGCCCTTTTTCATCATCATCCTCAACAGGAATGTCATCAAGGCTCACAGATTCTTCCCTAACTATTCTATCAATAGCTTTACATAAAGCTACATCTTGAGATTTTCCATCTCTGCCACTAATTGGGTATTTTCCTTCTACCCATTTTCCTATCCCAAAGAGACAACCACCTTTGAGCTCATCATCTAATCTACCATTCACCCTTTTGGAATCCCAATGTTGAATCAAGGGCAAGGTAGAATCCTCAGCAATACCTTGCCACATATACTGATGAAAGTACAACAATGGAAGCACCAACACACACCCACTAACATTCTTTTTATCCTTTATGCTAGGTAGAGCTTTACACAACTTTTCTAGTATGAAACTACACCAATCTAGTGAGGAGATCTTATGTATGTCAACCAAAGATCTGAATATAGACATATCAACTACAGAGTTCATACTAGGTGTGAGAAAGGTGGACAATGCATATAAAATAAAAAGCCTAATAAAATCAGCACCACCATCATCCAACCCATTTTCCTTACTACTTTTCAGCAGATTCAGTAGTGATGAAGCTTTCACATTCTCCCCCAATTCAAATCTCTGCTTGAAATCATCTAGAAACGTACTAATACTAGGCTCATCATCCCTTTTTATTTTCAAAACAGGATTCCCCTCGTTCCTAGGAAGCAGAAACAGATCTTCAATATCACTAGGGGTGACTACTATGTTCCTACCCTCCCCGAAAGATAGAACACGAGTGATTGGGTTGAAATTCTCTATAAACCAATATATTTTCTTCCATTGTATGTAAGCCAGCCCTTTCAGTTTAAGAATCCCCCCAAAACCAATAGATATAAGAGACTGTTTCTGGGCATCAGTGAAATTTTCAACTAAAAGACAAACTCCACCTGGCCTACACCTTATATTGTATCTGCAACATTAGTGTATAAAAAACACACAAAAAATTGGCACTACTATTCAGAAAAAGTGTCACTTTTACATATAACACTTGGCACTAAAAATGAAAAAAATAAGAAGTATACCCCGCATCTGCTTCCTTAGTGTGTTTTGTCTTCTTCTTCATTTGCCTATCATCTCTTTCTTCGGGTATTCTTTTTCGTTTTGTCTTCATTGAACTGAAGTTGTTACACAAATAGAACAAAAGAAAACTGAGTCTAACTGAGCATTTCAGATTTACATGGGTATGAGAATTTTGTTTAACATTCAAAGTTCTTGATTCAAAGAGGGGAAAAACAAAAGAAATGACAAATGTAAATCCAGCACACACACACGCTATTAGTTGTCATCTAACAAAGTCGAGATCAAAGTCCTCTTTGCATCAGAGATCAAAGCACATGAAATGTTATTCAAATAAAACAAAAACTATAAGTATAAACAAAGGGCAAAGAATTGCAGTCTATAACGAACACAACATAGCCAAGACAGAGCCATAAAGTTCCAATTTAGGCGATCTTATAAGACTCTAATTTTGTTGGAGTTGATCCCTAAGAAAAAAGCTAAACGCAATTCTTCTAGTCGACTGGACTGAACTTAGGCTATTAAAACAAGTAGTTGTAGAAAGTAGGCGAGATGTAGCTCGAATTAAACACAGTAAACAAAACATCAAACAGGTTTATATATAGTAAGACTAAATGAATCATATTAAGAGAGTGAAAGACCAAGTTGAAATCATTCAAACTTTCATACAACCAGAATCTCCAAGAAACACATATGAGTGTAAGAAGTAAGAACCATAAGAAAGCTCAACATCCAGCTCAAGACTTGGCACCCTATTTTAGCCAATAGACTCAAATAGAGAAACATGGTTGTAGATGGAAAAAACTACTACATTACACATTCATAAAGCATCAGGATCCTTTTACAGCTTCACTATTCTGAAGACACCCATATTTTCTCCATTCAAGGAAAAAAAAAAACACATAGATATGGATCATCCAAAACCATCCATTATGAAAAACCAGCATACAAGAAAATAGACACTAGAGATGTGCATTGTTCTAGTACATATGTAACTCTTAAGAGTATACGTCCTTGTTATTGCTCTTATATAAGCGTTATTGTGAACTCACGAGAAAGACTAAAATCTTATTGTTAGAGGATAAGTACATGACGTAAGTACGCAACTACACACGAGAAATGGAGAAGTATTAAACACAGTAAACAAAACCTAATGTAAGCTCCACAAGCAACTCAGAGTCTACTATTCAAGCTCCAAGCTCAACATACACACAAACAAAATGTAAACATGCAAAACTACAATCACGATCCGAAATCAAAAAAATCGAATGAAAATAATAAAGAGCGAGAGCAATTGAGAATTACCAGAGGTATTATTGAGGATTGAAGGAGTTAGTTGTAAGTAGAGCTCGAGGCCCATGCCGTCGTGGATGCTCGAAGCGTTAATTCTTCCAATTGCAGATTGAGAGAAATTGGGGAAATTGGGGATCCGACGATTGAAGGGTGATTACTACATTAGAGGTGGTTGTTTAGCGGTGGCGATGGCGGGGGCGATGGCGGCGGCAGCGGATGCGGTATGGTAGGAGGTGCGAGGTGATTTCCAGGCGAGAGAAGCAGATGAAATGGGGTTTTTTTTTTTTTTTAATTATATATAATCGGGCCTGTTGAGTCGGGTATGGGCCGGGCTGAGATCCGGCCACACCGTAAGGATGGCTGACAGGAGTTTTTGTGTTTTTTTTTTTAATTTCTTATTCAAACTAGACGGGCTGGGCTATGTATTGGGCTGGCGGGAACTGGGCCGCACCATGAGGAATGGCTCATGCAAGTGTGCCCCTTTTGACAAAAACTTGTATCAGCCGGAGGCACCGTGCTGGGTCAGCCGGAGGCACCGTGCGGCCGGGCTAAAACAATGGCACTTTTATTCATATAGATTGACACTTTTAAAAATTGTCATTTTATTCGTAAAATAATTATGTTAAAGATTGACACTTTTATTCATATAAATTGGCATTTTTCTGTATAAAGATTGACACTTTGGGCCCGGCCGCACGATTATTATTTTATTTTTTTTTTATTTTTTTTTTTTTGGGAGAATAGAAAAATGGAGATCATTCTTGAAGCACAAGGAAAACAAGTAGCAGCAAAGCAAAACAGTAGATTCTAAAACCCCCAATTCCTATTGGAAGCCTCTTAAACCCTAGAACCTCAATCATGGAGACATCTACGAATCAGCAGCAGGCGGTGTGTGGGAAGGAGTCAATCGATTTGCTCAATTGCGTCGTTCAATCGCCTTACGATCAAGAAAAATGTCTTTCCCTCCTTCAAGCCCTGCGCAAATGCGCCATTGATAAGGTAAATCTACCAAATATTGCTATTCTGCACATACGAAGTTCCTCGTATTTATAAGTTGCTCAATTGTGGAATTACGTCAAGAAGCAATCCTGTTTCTTTGATTGTTTTATGCTATCTCATTAGGAAAATTCTAGTTCAATATCTGATTTGAGAATTTGTATCTGAAGTTTGGTTAATATTTGATGGCAACAACTAAATTCTGATTGCTCATACTGGGCAGGAGTTGTGGAATTGTTTTTAGCGCATATACCGATTACCAAACTATTTACCGTCTGAGCTATTGTTATTTGCTAACTTTATTCAATTTAAAAGTTCTGGAATTGTGGAGGAAAGAAAATGCAAGCAACCCATATGAAATCAGTTGCATGTTAGTTTTCTGTGAAGATTCAATCACTGAGTGATCATTTACTGGAAGCTTTCTGGTAAACAACTATGGTGTCGAGTGATCTTCTTTTCTTCAATCAATGTGTATGAATGAGCAGTGTCTTTTTTTTTCTTGTGTAGTTCACTACATTGTTTCATTGATGTTAATACTGGTTATATGTGCCATAGCATTTGCCCACTACTGAGATGTGGGTTCTTACTCGCCAGCTATATGTTTCTAGTCTCGATCTATGCTTGGGATTGTTTTAAGTCAGCTTCTCCTGCATTCTATTTTTTGTTTGCTTTCCTTGCACAGCTATGTCTGAGATGTATAATTCTGGAACTTTCTGATTGTTTTGGATGAAAATGGTGACTTCTACACAATTAGTAACTATTGAATTAGACATATTGACAGGTTTAGACCTAAGTTTTTTTGTACTATCAAGGACCAAATTGCTGCTCTACCTTGACTATGTTTCGCATGGTGTTCAAAACATTCTTTTTGTTAATAGAAGCAAGGCTTTGGATTCATTTTCACCTTTGCTACTTAATTGCTGTAGTTGCATACCCAAGTTGCTTGAGTGTTTTGGTCACCAGGACGACTATCCTCACCTATGAATTAAATTTCTGCTAACCATGTCATTATGTCCTTACCGTCTTGATCAGGATTTCTCGTTATTCATTATATTATGATTTATGAGTAGCAAGCAAGAGAGAATCTTAAATGACTGAGCTTCCTTTGTAAGAAAATACCTCACTACCTTTAGGATCTGATCCTGTTTATTGACTGTCTTCCTTCCAATTACTATAGACTGTGTAATCTTTGGAGGTATTGTTCTGCGCCATACTCCTTTTGAACTTGCTTTGTTTTTTCAGATTGGTTATGATTTGGTGAAATCAACCATAGAGCTGCTATCAATAAATTGAATGCATTAGCTCTTCATTCTCAGGTGGAAAATATGGGTCCTTAAAGGAACACCGGTCATTCATAGGATCAATAGCATCTAACAATGGTAATTGTTTAATATCCATAATGTAAGTATGCCATAAAACATTACTGGATGCTGATTTATCCTTTCAAACCTTCCTTGCACACAATACAGAGGAACCTGGTTCCGGCTAATTCGATTCTGGTCTGCCTGAAAATTGGAAAAGTGCCATTTGAGTTGGATTCTAATCCTTCCATCATCATAGGCAACAAATAAACAATTCTCCAATGAGGTAAACTTATAAGATCCCCGATTATCATTGAAGAATGAAACTGGGAAAGATTAAAAGTGATGCTTCTGGGGCCACTTTTTATATCTGATTATGCTAACAAATGATCTGCATAATTCTCTCATAGCCATTCATACTCTCCAAGAAATTAGATAATAACTTGTACAACAGAAAAATGTCCATGCAAAGATTCAGAAGATTAAAGACTTGATGGAGGAGGGATTTGGTTGATGTACTAAATCCCAAAAATTCCATAATTGATTATGCAAACAACTCCAAAATGGTGCAGCACAAAAATCTGGCTGCTTGTTGAAAGCTTCATAACTGGTGCCAATTTTGTTGCATTCAAGTCCATCTAGTGTAAAACGGACTCGTTCAAGAAGCATCCACATGGTAAAATTGCTACCGATGTTCTGAGGTTGACCTGGAACACCCTTCAATAAGAGAAGATATTGATAAGACATATGCCTTACAATGGCAGTTATGCTACTTTCCTAATTCTATAATGGTAGATTATGCTTCATCAACTTAATGTATCTTTGGCATTCAAATTTGTTGTGGCATCTTATGGTATGTAGTAGAAAACCACCTGTCTTGGAATAACGAGGAAGAAGTCATCCAATTTTGGAATATCAGTATATCCAACATAATCCCCAATCAGATTCACCCTCAAAAATTTATCATCAGATACTGCAGTCCTGTTGTTAGGACCCACAATCACTTCCTGCCAAATAATCACCATATTATTATTTCTTCTCTAGATGATTACTTCCAATCTCATCATTTAAGTAAGGGTTCAGAAACGAAGCATCAAAGGCAAACAAAATAAAGCATCAGCGGATGTAAAACATATATCTATAATGATTATGTTGCCACGAAAATTAGATAAAGGAAACATCTCATTATATTTTCCAATAAGATCATATTTAAGTTTTTAAGACTCTAACTTGTATTTAGATGTGGCTTACTGATGTCTTGGAAGCTGTCTTAACCTCAATTCGAATGCTAAATCCAACAGAGCGCTGTCCAATACCAAACACATGGAACCTAATACCAAACCAATTGTATAAGTGAATGGAAAGTGAAATCGAATAGAATGAAAAGACGACTAGTTCATGCAAAGAATGAAACATACATCAATCATAACCACATCTCTCCCAACTCTAGTGCATGCATGAAGGGAACTCTCTATTAAATCTAAGACACTATCAACTCGTATGTTTATACAGTGGTCTATACAAACAAACTTATGAATTGGGAATGATTGAGGACTTTAATTTAATGACTGATATAACATATCTTAGATATGCAGTTGATGCCAAGCAGAAAAAGAATACAGAAAGGAAAGTGTATCTTACCAATCATCTGTAAACCGAAGACAGTGTGCTGTGTTTGCCTTGCCTTTTACCATTTTGTCAACTAAATAATGAAAACTGTAAAAGTCACACTATATTTCACAACAATTTAGATATATTCCACAATGATCACTTGATACAGGTACAGTAAACTTACAAAAATTTCCACAAGATGACGAGACCCTACGCTGGTCTCCACAAGGACAGCAAGTTGGCTAAGTATGCATAGAACATTTAAAAAATCATGAATTAATAAAATACCAAAATGTTAAAAATACTAAACTTACATTCCAATCACACTTCTGGATGACCCCAAGAACATATGACTGGTGTGTAGAATATATATGATCGAGTCATTATATTCGTTTATATTTTATCTCATTTTAAGGAACCTCCAAAATCATTTGAAACTGCCGGAAATTCTGAACTATTTGTTTGTGTAAAAATTTTACACTTACATTCTTTTCCAAAAAAAATTACCAAGTACATGCTACATATTAAATAAAGGACAGAAAACTTATTGCCATGAATATGCCGTATCACCATATGGATGCAAGTATCTAAGAGAATGTCATTCAGATGATAGAATCCCAAGTAAAAGAGAAGTACGTTCAAACTAAGAGCTCAGAGTCGAAAAGGGAATATTGCAGTTCAATTCAGCGCATTATGTCCAGTTACAAGCTGATAGAAGTTCTAACTATGTCCAAATCATCATGCAACAATCCTCCCTCCCTCTCCCCTCTTCAAACTCCGGTTGAATACCGATGTATGATTTTCTTTGTGCAGACTTTCAATACCATTTCTGCATTCGTTTAATACCTTTATGCACGCTACATCGTATTATTCCTCAGTCTCCATCCCCCTACCCCTATTCTCATTTTTAGTTTAATCTACTGCTATTCCCTTCAGCAGGAGAAATCTACGCTAGTTCTCAAGCCAGCAGATACTACTTACTACATTTACATGCACTAAAATAAGATGTTGTATAACTGAAAGATTACTAAGATAAACATTTTTGGAGAGATAACTATTGAGGAGAAAGTTCCATAAAAAAGTTAGACTTGCCTCTCACATACTTGCACTACGTTTGCTCCGGCATCTGGCTCGCATTTTCGTGTTTTAACATAAAATTCTTGTGGCTTATATGCGACATCCTGTAAAATCCCAAAATTAACAAAAATTGAGTAAATTCATCTACATAAAAAATAATTATGCTGCCTAACCCAGGTGAAATACACAACAATAAATTTTTTAACATACTCGAATATATGTCAACTCGTACAATGCATAAGCAGCAGATTTTTCAATGGTTATCATCGGCGGCGTTCGAAGTGTACGCATGTGATTCGTGGAATTCTCCTCCGCCTCCACTATCTCCGCCACCATCGACGCCTCCCTCCCACTCTGATTGCAAAAGCAAATAAACCAGATTTCATTACACAGGAAATGAAAAAGTTATTGCAAAAACAAACAACAAAACTCACTGATTCGCTAGGGTCCTAGGGACGGCGAGATCGAGTATGATCTTTGAAGTGCAATTGAGGGGATCGTCTGAGTTGGAGACCTTCTCGCATTTTTCGATTTTTGATTTGGAGACGATCTGCAGTGTGAGGAGTTGTTGATAGAGCGAAAACAAGGTGATCGATACCAGAATTATGGTTTTCATCGATTGAATAAATCTTCGGAGATACTGCAACTGTAAGTTTGAATTGGGGAATTTGGGGGCAAATGCACGATAAAAGGAAAGAAAAGGGTTTTTGGCGGGCTAATAACTGCATTTGATGTTAACGGTCATTTCTTTTTTTTAAAAAAAAAAAACAAATAAAGTTAATTTTTTTTTTTTTTTGAGTCGATCAAATAAGTTAATTAAAATGCACATGTGTAGAAAATCATCCGGGGGAAAGTAGTAAAAATCTACATATTTTAATACAAATTATATCTCTTTAAATTAAAACTAGTTTGGTGCTCATTGAATTTCGACGGAAATCACTTTATATAATAATTTTAAGTAGGAATGTATAAAAAAATAGCATAATTATTTATTTTTAAATAATACTACTCTTTTTTTTTTATCAAGCAAACACAACACACTCGCACACACACGCACTCGGAGTGACTCGAACCCCGACATCTTGGATCGGAGGGAAAGCATCTTACCAACTGAGCTGCGCTTCGTTGTCAATACTTCATTAGAAAACATGTTATAATTGAATTATATTAGAAAATAATATTGATCAATGAGGGACAATATTTTTTCATTTAATTTTACATGTTTTAAATGTGTTATTTATAATAATTGAAAAAATAGATTACTGAGGGTAGCCTTTTTCTCGGGTAGTCGTATTCATTCGAATTTTGAATGTCAAGCTAGTCATTGTTCACAGTAATTAAAAAATAAATTAATGAGGATAATTTTTTGTTTTTCTCAAGTAGGCGAATTCATTCAAATTTTGAAGTAAAGTTGCACGTTGTTGATAGTAATTGAAAAATATATTAATGAAGGCAGCATTTTCTCGAACAGTCGTATTAATTCGAAATCAATAACTCCTTGATATGAGTATAACTAACTAGACTTGTCCCTTTTCACGACATCGAACATGAATAAGTCTCAAGTAGCATTTGTGGGCACATGAATTTTGAAAAAAGAAAAAATAAAAAATCTTCATTATATATATATATATAGAGAGAGAGAGAGAGTAATACTCCCCTACCCGCCGTGGGCATACTTAATATGCCCACGGTTGAGGTGGCGGCATTTTATTTAAGAAAAATAATAATTAATATAACTTATATAAATAACCTTTACTATAAAAAACTAAACCCTACTAAAAAAAGTGAACCCCAAAAGGAAAAATTATTGACGTGGCATTGTCACGTCAACCGTGGGCACATTAAGTGTGTCCACAGTGGGTAAGTGATCATATATATATATATATATATATATATATATATTATTTGAAATCTTATGAAATCCAAATTAAATCATGTATTTACAAATAAACATATTGAATATAAAAATTAATTTCTTTGACAACTAATCAAATATTTTATTGATAAACATAATTATTAAAGTGTCAATAGAATTGCAACGCTTCAAAACCCAACATGAAGCCCAGAAGCTCACATCTATAAATACGGCTGCAAAATTAGAGTCAGAAATCTTGAGTTACAAATTCAGGGGGAAAAAAAGGAAAGAAAAAAGAATTGTCTCAAATTTCATTCCCCCGAGTTTAAGAATCATAGCCGGAGAGACGAAGAAAGGAAGTTCTGTTGCAAGGTGCTTTCTTTAACACTCCATTTATATTTTATCGCGTGTAAAATAGTGAGTATTAGGGTGTTCAAATATCATAATTATACATATTATGTTCAATTTTCTGTTATTGTTCTTTTAGAATTACTTCCGTCCCAAAAATGATCGTACAATTCTTTCCGATCTCCGTTTGATTTCTCAGCTCTACTTTATTGGTGCCACGTTTTGCTAAGGAAAAAAAAATTAAACTAGCTCATAATGTTGAAGCCTATGCTATAAAGAACAAATAAATAAATAAATAACAACAAGCTTCTCTAACATAAACATTCGCTCCATTAAAAATTAATAAAAAATATTAAAATTCTCTATATATGTTCAAAAATCAAAATAAACAACAGCAGCAGTCTCAGCCCATGTTAATTACTATGCATGTACACAATATAACAAATATGAATAACTATAACTAAACAAACAGACCATAATTCTATAGAACAAAGAATATGGAGTAAGTTGAAATAAGGCCAAAAATATACAACAAAAAAAACCACGCCTGCTTACAAATCAAGATCAATTCACACCTCCATCTTGATGTTGGAACACAGCTCAAGTAATGACACCAACTACATTTGTCGTTGGCGTTTTCACCCTTGAACAGCATCACCGATCCCACTGTGAATCTACAGAATCGAGCGAATAATAACATCTAAGATGAGTCTTGTTTTACATAATCTTGAGACACTCTACAACTCGCATGAAAAAGAGTGGACAGTTTTAAGGAAGTGTATTTTAAATGGCGGAAACTTTGGTATAAAACTGTAGTTTTCCCATAATTTTATATGAAAAGACAAGTATTTGTCATGCAAGATCAACCATAAGGCGTAAGAAACCTTACCCAACAATCAACAAAATAATGGCCAAAATCCAGAAAACATATTGGTAGACTGTGTATTTGGACTTGAGCCTGGTATCAGCTGGGCGATGCCGGCTTTCTGACCAGCCAAACTGGGGACGAGCAAGAAGTACAAATCCGAGGAGGAAACCCGAAAGAAACCCTCCAATATGTGCAAAGTTGTCGACGTGTGGTAGAATTCCAACGGCCATGTTTATTGCAATGATGACTATCAGAGTAAATAGAGCTGCCGCCTGTTTAAACAAAGACTTTTCAACGCTTGTTATGAAATTTAAATATCCATCTCAAGGGATCTCCATACAGGAATGATTCTTGCTTTGTACAGTAGAGAAATGCAATGCTTCGTATTCAAACATGAGATTAAGGTAGTTTTCTCTTGGATTAATTATAGTTTATGGTCTGACCTTCTGGGGCAAGTTTAATAAAATGATCCCACCTTCAAAATACTCATAAAAATCCTTAGCTATTAGACGAAGCTTCAAATATGGCTCATCCCAAAAATCAGGCCATAAACTTGAATTACGCCATTTTTTGGTATGGTTGTGTGTCAAGAAAATGCTAAACTTATGCTAGCTAACAGTTTACCTTGTTCGTATATATGGTCCAGTTGGTAAATAACTCCGATAGCATTGCTCCAAGAAGTCCAAACAGAGCACCAGAAGCTCCAACAGATATGTTATTCCGAATAAAAAAGCATGATAGAATGCTCCCACCAATACCTGATAATAGGTAGATCACCCCTATGTGAACTGCATAAACATGAATCAGAAACTAAAATTGAGATTGTGATATTGAAAAAAGAAGAAAATAAGAAACAAAAGTAATCTATGACAACTGGGCTTCCATATAGAATGATATACAAAATGCTGATAAAATACTTTGAACTTTGTTCAAGGAACCAATTAAAATGCTTACCAAATCCAAATTGTTGCTCTAGGCGGATTCCAATAAAAACCAAGCTTAGCATGTTTGCAAGTAAATGAATAACACCTGCATGCAGCCAGATGCAAGTAATGAGCCTCCATGCTTCATTTTGGTGCACTATCTTGTCCCATTTAAGAGCTCCAAGTTTTTCCAGTCTGTGTAAGATGTGATAAAAAAATAAATACTTTAAAATATTAATCTCTTTATTTTCACAGATAAAACTCAGATGGAAGCTATGATAACCCAAGACTGAAGAAACAAGCTAAACACCACACCCACCTTAACACGTACCACAAAATCACTGATATTCCATTTCTTACAAATGTACAACAATAACAAAAATGATAAAAGATAAAATAAATAAAGTAAAAATATTTTCCTTTCCGATCAGAACTTTAGTACTGACTGTTTGAAAGAACTTCATGTAATAACACTAAGTAGCTGAAGATACTGGAGAAAGGCATCATGGGCGATCTTCCACTAATTACTAAACTTAGCAAGAAGCAATATAGAAGGCTCCTAGTTTATATAGCTCATGCAAAATTTATTAACAAATACCAAGGACGTCGTAAAACGGGCTCATGTTTTGTGAAAGCTGAGCATGGAGTGTGCCTATTTACTCTAGATGCTGATGAGTGACGATCGGCCCATTAAGAGGACCATTCCTATTTCAAATTTTCAACAAAATCTAAAGAATAAAAAGAGATTCCTCGTGAACTGGAAGAAAAGTCCTTTAGCTTCGATGTCCAAGATTCAAAAGTTGCCAAGCTATTAAAAATAAGGTAGATATATAGATGCTTTCTTTATCAAATTAATACAAACTCTTAGGTGGAAACAAATATTGTCAACAAACTAGGAGTTCACTATGACTTGAGCATAAAAGAGTTCGTAATGAACCAAAGTTTTGCACACACCACCAGTCAATCTATCAATATGTACAGCCATCTTCTACAATACCGATTAGTTCAATTACAAATTTAAGATTGACAAAATGTGAGTGCGACATCTAGAGGAACAATATTTAATAGCACGCATCAATCTTTTTATATAAGCTTTCTATATGATGCAGACAGAAGAACTATATAATCTCTCAGGATTGAGAACAGTGCAACCGATATGATCTCTAGATTTGATAACTAACTCACATTCTTGAACTATTAGAATCCGAACTAATATTGTCGTAATATCTCTAATTCACAATCTCAACTATTAGCTAAAATGTTCCACCATTGAAGAACTTAAAAAAACTTTTTCTCAAACTGGAAACCAGAGAATCAAAAAGCACTCACCAACACCAACCCATTTTGAACTAAAGTAATTACGAGACATAAGGTCACCATAATAATTGATATAATTGAAATGAGATGCCATTTCCTATGAAATATAATTAAGAAGTAAGTAATCACAAATTGCACAGATGAATCCATTAAAATAGCCATCAAGCTAGTGCCAGCTAAAAGAAGAAAGTGATGAGGCAAAGACCAATTCAACCCCCAAACATTAGTTAACAAATTAATCCCAAAATAAAAAATAAAATAAAAAATGAGAGGCAAGAAATTGAGCAGAGAACACATTTCAACTTTCACTACAATCTGAAATCAAAAGTCAACCAAAAATAGAAAATAAAGAAAGGAGGTTTACGCAGAGGAAGAGGGGCCGAAAAGAGGGTTTTCTCGGAGGGGCTGAAAGGAGAGGCGGCCGAGAAACTTGGGGACGCAACCACCGCGAAGGGCGTCGTGATTCTTAGGACAATTGTTGACGAACATGATGACCACGAACACGGCAACATTGGCGACAACGATCATCGGGACAAGCCAGGAATGTCCACTGGGTGTCGGAATACTCAGAGTCGTATGCTCCAGCTCCTCCACCATAGTAACTCTGGTTTCTGTGCTTTCTAGCCGCTCCTCTCTCTGGATCTCCATTTCCCATCATTCTTTCTCTATGTTTATTATGCAACCTCAACCTGAGCTAGTCATAGAATGTAAAAGTGTATATGTATATACTCTTGTGTGTTAGAGAGAGAGAGAGGAGAGAGGGAGAGCGACGGGCGAAGGTGGGTGGGCTTTGTTATTTATGGATTGAAACTTGAAAGCGCGTAGGCGTTGCAGTTGAGGAGAGGAGAGGAGAGGGAGTGTCGTGATGGCAATCATATGTTATTTTATTTTTATTAAAAAGACAAAATAAAAATGAATCCTTTGTTTGGTAAGAGAGAGAGAGAGAGAGAGAGAGAAGGAATTTACGTTTGAAGACAAAAGCTCATTTTTCTTCAAAAAAAAAAAAAGACAAAAACTCATTTTTATTCTTTTTGTGCCATTTTCAGACTCCAAATGGCAATGATGCTACTTTATTTACTCTTCCCCACATCCGAAATTAAACTCAATTGAACATGATAATCTATATAGTTAAAAAAGAACAAAAAAAATATATATAAAGTGAATTCTTTTGAGAATTATGAGAAGGTAAAAGGTTCAATATTCAATTGAACCGAATAAAAATTCAAGGATAAATGAGTAATGATGGCATTTTATGTATTGTTCGTCGCAAGCTTGTACAAAAGTAGATGAATCTATGTTTATTTAGGAAAAATTGTGTAGATTTTTTTTTTTTTTCTGAATAATTTATAAATAACAGCTATGAACTGTCACTTTTAGTAACTTCAGCGATTTGTAACTAGTAAATTTTATTTTTATTATTAAAACATATAAATTTATGAAAATAGAATTTACAGATGGTATGTCAATATGTCATGGTTGTGTATGAATAATTTATAATCAATAATTAATTGAAGAGGTTACAAATGTCAAATCTAAATTCCATTTACAATAAATCACAATGGTTTGCTATAAATATACTCCGTAAACGTTCTCCTACCCACTGTGGGCACACATAATGTGTCTGCCGCTGACGTGGTAGTGTCACGTCAGCAATTTTTCCACTTAGGGTTTAGTTTTTTTAGGTATGATTTAGTTTTTTTGAGTAGGGTTTAATTAATTTTGGTATGATTTTTATCAGCTTCTTTATTTATATTATTGTCACGTCATCCATAGGCACATTAAATATATCCACGGTGGGCATTGGAGTATTACTCTAAATCATAAACCCTTCACGTTAGTGTAATTAGCTTAGATTATCAATACTTTGTATTCACATTTTTATGTCATGCAATGCAAACACACCAAGTGCACGGGCGATAATTGAAGATCAAATTTTAACCAGTTTAGGCCGTCTATCCATTTTAATTTTTACTTTACGACAAAGATAGAGATCGTGGCGTATGGGCTGTTTTATTTATTTATTTGCAATTCTATATAAAATTTAGATCTAAAATGTACATACATGTAGCTCCCCAATTGTATTCATCGTAACCCGTCCATAACTTGCGACAATAAATAGTTTCAAATCAAATTTATGACAACAATTCAAAACAATCTTTAATCGATATATCGATTATTGGTTAGGAGACAATTGGCTACAATATATGAATCCATACTAGTATTCAGATCATGCTCAGTCAAAACATTTGTTAATTATTGGCGGAGAAGAATATACCGGTCAAATATTAATGACAAATAAATCCTTAGGGTGTGTTCTCTATGATGGAAAATTATCATGAGAAAAGAAAACAATCACCCTTTAAATTTTTCACATTTTCCCACCAATTCCTACCTCCTTATATTATGATGAAGAATTTTACTCTTTCTTCAATGGAAAATATTTATCCCACCAACATAGAGTAAAAATATTTTCCTTCCATTAGAGTGAAAAGGAAGGGGGAAAATGAGTAGAAGGTAGAAAAATGTGGGAAATTTAAAGAGTGATTCTTCTCTTTTCCCATGATAATTTTCATCATAGAGAACACAGCCTTAATGTAATTAAAATGAGAAATAATCACATTTATTTCGAGTTGATAAAAATGGGCATACTCCCTCCAATTCATCTAAAAAGACTCATTTCCTATCGTAGTATCCCGTAAAAGAAAGAATTCTTCAAAAATTCATTTTAAAACCCATCATCGAGAAGCGTGGAAAAACGTGTCTGAAAAGCCAAAAAGAAATTAGTCTTTTTAGCGGAGAGTCTTTGGTTGATAATATGTTCGTTATATATCTTACTTGTAATCTAAGAAGGTGGTAAGATGAAGTGGAAGTTTGAACAAATGAAATCAAGACAGCTACATATATTTGTATGTACAGTGTTTGAGTGTGAAATGGCAGCCATGAGCCATTTAATTTTCTTATCTTTCAAATTTGTACCGGCAGGAAAGGTGGAATTCGGTATTCTATTGCCTTCAACTGCTATAGCTTACCATACTATTATTAGGTTATTATTAGATGAGATAAAATTAAAAAAAAAATGAAAGAATTGTATTTATTATTGGGTAAATATACAATATTAGCCTAATAAAATTCACTTTATAATAGGTTTAGTCTGTAATTTTAGCCATATAAATTGTTAGTTGTGAGTTGTAACATATTTTGTCAGCAAGTGACGCCAGAATACCGTGTTGGCAACCAAAATCTGAGTTGAGATATTTCACACCATCAAATTAAACAACGTCGTTTTAAGTGTTTTTCTTGAAGGTGAAAACAATGGCAAAAATTTCTTTAATTTGCATTTATTTTTTTCTTTCCAAAACACATAAACTACGTTGTTTTGATTATGTAGATGCCATATTTTATATTTTGATTGCCAAACAACACTTCTAAGTTCTAACATCGAAAATCACTTACGGGTTATAATCGTCACGAAAAATCAATTTATAAGGCTAACTGTCACGCCCCAATTCTCAAGGGAAGGCGCACGCGCCAAGGGTGTGACTAGGGGTTGGAATAAAGAAACGAGATAGAAAGGGGATTCAACTCATTTCAATAATCAGCTGATACTTCTCGAAAAGTTGGCAGTATCTCTTTTGCAAAGGGAATAAGCCACAATAAATGCAACGACAATATACCCAACATAACAACATATCATTATACTATGATCGCATAAGATTCGATGGCTCAACGAATCAACATAAGTCCATCATTCCAAAACATAAAGTCGAGTTTGATTTCTCGAGAATAGATAGTGAATAAATTTAGAGTACATATCTCCAGTTCAAGACAAGAAATACATTTAGGGGAAGCTTAACAAAAAGAGATTCCTAGCCTCAGCTCCGCACCGTCATCACAACTGCATCAACCTGAAAACATTTGGAAACATTTAGGCTGAGTACTAATGTACTCAGTGGGCTGCGCATTTTATCAATAGCTTGGAAACATAGCAGTTTATCCATATCATAGGCATGATTTAGAGGTTTTGGAAAACAAAGATCAACTAAGCATGCTAAATCAATTTTACTTGCAGCTGCTTCATGTCGCTCTCTACAGTTACTCTTACTGTGATTCCGGACCTCTAGCCACCGACGAATCCATTATCTAGATTTCGGGTCGAAACCGGAAAGTCTATTTGAGCTGGTGAACTCCGAGTCGAAACTCAAGAATTCCTCGTCGAACCGCGCCTATTCATAATGATATAATAAGAATCTAAGTTCTTATAATAAATCTATCGCTAAAGGAAAATATAATCGCTTCTATATTTTCTTAATAGCAAATCTGTTAAGGGATAACAGATTAATTATTTGAAATTCTTTAAATCATTTCATTAGAAGAATAACCATTTCCTTATTAATGAACGAGTCCAATTAAATAATTAATTGAGTTCAAATATTCGTTGAATTATTTATTTGGGATCCGAATGAATTCTGGTACACACTTTTGGCTAATTAAAGCTTGGTAATTAATTAAATCTTAATTAATCTTAATCCATTTTGCATCAATCTTTAATAGGCCCAGCTGAATTAATTAGATCGAGCCCAATACATAAACCCATCAGAGACATCTCTCGGCCCACAGGCAGAAGCCCGATTCCAAATAATAATTTTGGCCCAACTGAATTACCACCCAGCCCATACCTATAGCCCAAATGGAGAAAGTCCATCTTCTCCAACCCCTCTACACTATAGCAACACATACGCAGACACACACACACAAACCGCTCTCTCTCCCTCTCGAACTCACCCTCTTCTTCTTCCTCGGCATAATCGCCGGCGGCTGCCATCTCTCCGGCGCCACCGCTTTGGCGTTCTTCTCTTTTCTCTCGTTTAACTCCTCTCCCGACAGCCATCTCTCTCTCGAAATCCCCAAATCGAAAGCCCAATTTGGAGCCCCGAATTTCCAGAATCGGAATCAAGCTCCCACTGCTCCCTTCCTCGTCGCCGGCGTCGCTGTTGTTGTTACATCACCGGTGCCGCCGCCGTCTCCGTCGCGAGCTGCTACTCGCTGGAATCGTCGTCTCCGACCCGCCGCCACAGCTGCTGAGTCTGTGCCAGTGCCGCCGCCGTCGACAGCAGCATCCGGGCACGATCGCCGCTGCTTCGGATTCCTCCGTCGTCACAGCACCACCGTCGTTACAGCAGGAGCACCGTGTCCCTCGTTCCGACAGCAACTCCACGAGGGAAAACAAACTCGCTCTTGCGAGTAACCTCTTCTCCAAACTCCATCTCCCAGTATTTCCTTACTCTTTATTTAGTTCCATAGGTTCATGAGCTTGAGTGCGGTTCTTCTTTAATGGAGTATTTGTTCATGGTTTTATGTTCTAAGTTTTGGTTTGAATTGATCATGTGCAATTGATTCTATAGTTGAGGAGAAAGCTTGCTTTTATTAATTGCTTCAAGTATTATTAGGAGATAAGCATATATTTAGCTATCAAGCTGTAGCCTTAGGATTTCAGTTTCTTTGTTTCTATTATCAAGCCTAAAACGTGATTGTAAAGAGGGCTGGAAATCCTTATTTCTTTTGCTTGATTTTGGTTGAGGATTTGTAGTAGTTGGACAGGAAAGGATGAATGGAAATGAAGGCTTCTTCTTCTCTTGCTTCCTCCTTCCTTTTTCTGCCCTTTTCCTTATGCTTTTGCTGCTGCTAAAGCCCCTCTGTTTCTGCCCTTTTCATAAATGTTTATTTTGCTTGTACAGTGGTAAAGAGGTGTGTGAAATGAGATGGTGAAGTGGGGAAATATAAAGGCTGTAGAAGAGCAAAGGGGTAAAAATGTCTTGAAGAAAAGATCGAAAGAAAATATCACAAAATCTTTTGCCAAGATTTGCTATTAATTGTAAAGTTGGGATGCTGGCTCATCACCGTGTGTAATGGGAACAACCTTGTTTGGGCCAAGTTAGTTTAGGCAATGTTTGTTATATTGTCTTTGTTTAATTCATTCTGCATTTAGGCCTTGCTTAATTTATTTAAGTTTTGGGCCCTCCGTGTTGGGCTTTCGTTTCTTTTATTCATTAGTTGGGCCCTTAATCAATTAACTTGTGGTATAGTTAAAATTGGCTTGGCCCAATTTCTCTTTTTTTTTTTTTTTTTTTTTTAAATTAATACGAGTAAAATTTTATTCTTTGTCCAATATTAATTATAAGGTAATATAAAATCAGATTTGATTTCTTCGTTCGCAATATAAATTATCTATTTCTAAATTGCAAAATAAAATGCAATATATATATATATAATAGCAAAATAAAGGTCGATCAACCACGATTATTTTGCTAAATTCTCATAATTTTGGCTAATTAATCAATACTTTCATATGATTAATATGTATCTTTGATTTGATATATATCTTTAATTATTTCATAGCAATATTAATTTATTTATAATTAGTTATCCCACATCTAATAAAACTCCATCAATAAAGAGCTCATATAAAATAAGACATTACATATTCAAAAAAAATTATCTACAATTTATATTTAAATTTATGATCGAATATATTGGGAGCCATATTTGTGGAGACCATCTTATAAATTATAATTTTTCTTCAAAATATTACCATCTATTTATTATCTCGCAATAAATTACTTCTATTGATTAATTAATTTACACCATATGCACTATGTATTAAATAATGCTTAAGTTTGTTACTTTAACTCGCATGTGACGCAAGTTTTCTTTTTTTCCTCTTTTTTTTTGTTTTTTTTGTTTTTTGGTTTTTAAGGTGGTTGTCTATATAAAAAAGTTTACCTCTCATTGACTTATTTTTTTGACCAATTAAAAACTTGATATGAAAATACAACTACTTGAAAAATATTACCAATGTATAATTGACGGCTTCACATTCAAAATGAGTATAACTACATGAGAAACGGGATCTCATCTAATTTATTTTTCTATTATAATGATATCCTTAATCAATATTTAAATGACGAGTTGCATTGGTAAAAGTGCAAAATGATAAACTTGGGTAGGTATCAGAAGATATTCAAGTGTTAGAAGTTAATGAAGCGAATGATTTCTTAAAAATGTTATGTCCATTGGTCTAAACTTATTTCTCAAAAGTATATATAAAGAAGAATTAAAGAACAATTGTTGAAAAGATATAAAACTTATATATCAAATTGGAGACTTGTAATGAAAAATTGGCAAAATTTATGAACTAAAATATAATCTTATGACAATTAACGCTCTTAACTTTAAACTAATTATTTCATGGGTATACATGTACATATGCATCTTTCATTTTTTGGACATAGATTCACTTATACATTTTAACCCTTTAAACATTACATATTTACTACACTTATCATTTATGGCCCACTGCTTAACAATCTCCCACTCACAATAAAGGTGGAATTCAATATTTACTCACAATAAACAATATTAGTTAATTATATTCCTTCTTAAAATTCGTGTCTATCAAATCGGGGCAAGGTTCTTGAGAACAGATGGAGTAATAAATAACACTCTTTTACAAGAAAATTTTCGTATGTATTTTCCAATCTTGTGTAAATTAGTACTATTTTTCTAAAACTATTTATTTGATTAGTTATGAATATTGATAGGTATCTATTTTAAAATGCAATATTTTTTTTAATCTATTTAATATGTATCTTTAATTTGATATATATATTTAATTATTTCAAAAGTAATATATACCAATAAAAGTCAATAGATCTACTAAAATTTTGTTTCCTCTATTCTCCGAAACAAAAGGTTAGACTATTAATTAATAAATTTACATAATACCATTATTCGTTCCTGATATCTTATACCTTTTGAGGAGTAAATTATTTAAAGATAATGTATATTCACTCTATTTTTATATTTAGACTTTATGTTAAATTAAGGTGGCTCCTTTTATATGAAATTGTCCATAAGTGAAGTTATAAAGATCAATGTAGGATATAATTGGGATAGGTTGTTTTATAGGAGTTTTATTTTCCGTGAAGTCTTTCGAAAATTTGATGTGTGGCAACTAAGAAAATAATAACAAAACATAGAAATAACGCATAGAAATATATATATATATATATATATATATATATATATATATATATATATATATATTATTAAAATTAAAATTCACCTTCCAAATAGTTAGTATCCCATATATGATATATCTATAATTAAATTTAATTATTTCCGTAAATCTAGCAAGGGAAATTAATATATACAAATATAATATACTCTTTATAATATGATACTACAATCCAATTAATTTAATTATGTGAATCATCAATTGAAATTTTTTTAGAATTTAATTGAAGAGATAGATATAGATATAATATTGATACGGAACTCTCCGATGCCGGAAGAAGCTCCGGTGATGACTATGACCTTATTCTATAGTTGTACGTTGTTTAGATCAACTGTAATTTTATTTTTTTTTAAAATGATCACAATTATCTGAGGAATATTATATCTCCGATAGATAATCCAAACAATGGGCAACTTCATATTCAAAATGAATATAACTAGACTTGATAAATGCATTCCAACAAATATATATATATATATATATATATATATATATATATATTTGTTATTTTTTTTTTACAAAATGAATATAACTACTCGACTTGAGAAATGCATTCAAACAAATGTTATCCCTCAAAATAGTTGACCCAAACAACGAGCGACGTAGTTTTCAAAAAAAAAATATTATTGCCAACAAATGTTACTCTCAAATGATTGAACCAAATAAAGGGCGACTTGACATTCAAAATAAATATAAATAACTGAGAAATATTATATTTCTAATGGATAAACAACGGGCGACTTCATATTCAAAACGAATATAACTACTCGACCAAATGTTACCCTCAAATGAATAAACCAAACATTGTGCCACTTGATATTGAATACAATTACCCGAGAAATAATACTCTAACGAATAATCTAAACATCGGGCGGCTTCATATTTAAAATGAATATAATTACTCGATTTGAGAAATGCAACACAACAAATGTTATCCTTTGAAACAGCTGACCCAAACAACGGGATACTTTTGAAATCAATATAACTACTCAAAAATATTACTTTAAATATGCATACAACTTCTAACAAATGTTACCTTCAAATGGTTGAACCAAACAACAGGCGGCTAGGCATCAAAATGAAAATGCCTGAAAAAATAATATCACTAATAAAAATATTTTCTATTACACGTATGAGGAACGTCTTGAAAAATCAAAATTTGAATAAATAGGACTACTTAAAAAAAATTATTAATCTAATTTTCTATTACCGTGAAAGGGACGGCTTGATATTGCAAATATATAATGCTAAATGCGAAATATTGTCTCTCATTTACCTTTTCCTTTTGATATAATTTAGTATTAATATTTTTAAATAATTTTTTGCATTGTTATCAATTTAAATAAATAATTAGATTATCAAAGTGATCCCGTCAAATTTCGATACTATTACAACTTATAGTTTGTTGCGAGAAAATTATATTATTATAGCTTATAGTTCGTTGGTAGAGTAGGGACATGCATATGTATGATGGTACTAAATCGATTTTTGAGAAAATGATTTCATTGATAGAAAAACTCAAATATGATGAAGTTATCTTTAATCAATATTTAAATGATGAGCTGCTTGACATTTCATCCTTCAATTATATCGAAGAACGGGCGTCTTTACTTTAAATGAATATAACCATGCGAAAAAAATCTTATCTCATTGACCTATTTTTTTTCAACCAACAGAATACTTGATATGAAAAATATTATCAATCGTCAATTCATTTATATATTACAACGTATACTTGATGGCTTAACTATACGAAAAACGGGACATCACCTAATCTACTTTTCTATTACAATGATCAATAGGCTATTTGACATTCAAAACGAGTAAAACAAATCGAGAAATGTCACACCTTATTAATCTTTTTTTTTTTTTCCTAATTCAATTTAATTCTATTTTTTGAATGGATCCTAACAAACTATACTCTCAAAATAAATAATTCTATTATTATTTTCCATGAGAAGTGAGCCCCGTCGAATTTCGACGGGCACTAAACTAGTTTCATATAACTCGGATAATAACCCTTCTATTTATCATAAATCGAAACAAAGATATACAAAGTTTTGAATTTTCGTGGAATTTCTATTTAATAAAAGTCGGGGTATTACACTAACATTTTATATTAGATTACATTCGGGCTAAACTTGTTACGAAGTGAATTTTTACCGGGATAAAATTTTGAATTTTTTCTTTATTTGCGTGTTTGTAATTTTTTTTATGCCTTTATCTATTTTATAATTTTAATTTATCCAATTTATTTTGTACACAATTAATATGAGATTTAAAGACGGGGAGGATTCGAACTCGAAACTTTTGATTCAAGCATTAATCTCATAATATCTCTCATGCAATTTATTTACCCATGCATGTAACATCATTTTAGTGACTTAGTCACCAAGCACTAAAACAACATACCAATAATTTGACCACGCCTGCTTTCTACTCCTTCCATTTTTTATTATATGTTCTGAGCCGTCAAAACGCAATTATTATAGGAGTAAAATATTTTACTATTTTTTACCCACCAAAAAGTAAACTTTTATAAGAATATATATTTAATAGTTCGACTCAATTTTGTATAGATAGTCATGATGTTCATTTATTTAAGGAAAATTCACGGATGTAGGGAGTATTCGATAACATTATACTCGGAATCTCGGATCTAATCATAACAATTATGAAATCAATTTCTTGAATGAAGACAAAGGATCATAATTGAACATGCCAAAATTATCCATAACTTCGACCATACCCTATAGGCAATGTGTGGTGCCTTATTTTGTATAGCTAGACCTCGTTTGCTTAATGACATAGGATAACGTTTCTTGACCACAATATTAGAAAAATGTACGAGAGATGCAATCCATACATGATTTATACATGGTTTAACGAACTACAAACCAAACAACATCACAATAGCTTTAGACAAAAAGAAAGGTTACAAATCCAATATTTAAATTATAGCAAATGGTCTTTGGAGAAGATGTGAGATCCAAAATTAAAATCTTACATTAAAATCCTCACGGCAATTAAGCGAATTCTCGAATACTACCTCATTTCGATGGTTCCATAAGTTCTACACTATACAAATCCAAAGAGCTTTTTATACAATGGCAGTTTAGTCACACAATTATCTACAATTTATATATAATGGCAGTTTAGTCACAAAATAAATTCATATATGATAAAATTATTTTACGTAAGAGATTGAATACAAAATTTCAAGTTGATAGTAAACATCGCATATTCGCTTTATTAAGTGTTTTAATCTTAAAAAGATCAAGATGTCAATCTAATATTAGTACCTATCTCACAATTATCCCAATATCACACTCCCACAACAAAACCTACTTACATTTTGCTCTGATTGAAGCTTCTCGGCAGTGTATTAGGAAGTTAGGAAGTACAATATAAATAGATTGATTCTATATTTTTTTACAAGTTCAAACTTTTAAATAAGACAAAATTCTTGTACAATCAATTTTTTTCTAAGACTATGCACCCATATTATTGGAATAAAATTATCTAAATGCTTATAATAAGTATAAAAACAAAGTAGAGCATGCCATTAGAGAATAAAAATTCACACACACCTAACAAACATATTACACGTCACCCATTAATATAATAATAAGGAAAACAGGACTAATTATGAGACGAAGCGAGTATTTCATTAATATAAGTTACATTGTCAAAATATTATAATAATAAAATACTCCTAATAGGTTATGGAGAGGGTATAGCGCATGTACATTCACAAATAATAAAATCCTGTAAGAAATTATTAACAAATCAGAATTGGGAGGTGGGGACATGAGAAATGAGGATATTAGGATTGTCACTAATGAAATTTATGAAAATGTAACGATATATATAAAAAAAAAATAGATATTTTTTAGTTTATTTATTCATTATTTTGGGTAAAACTAGCAAAAACAACAATGAACTTCAATGCAAGACGTTTTCTCCTTGTAACATAAGGTAATTGATGTATTACACACGACCCATATAGGTAATCTTGCCGAACTGAGTATTGTTATACTTAAATTTGACGATCTCCAAGAGGAAAATTGAAGAAGAAGTGGTGGTGATACTTTTGCTACTCCCCCTTCTACTCTAAGGCGCCGTTTGTTTCGGGGTAATCAGGAAAGAGAAAGGAAATCAGTAGCTCTGATTCCCTTTGTTGGTGTTTGGTTACACTTTTTAATTATTCTCTTTTCCCTCTATAAGGGAATGGATTAGGGGCAAACCACCATCTACCCTCTCCCACATAAAAAAAAAACTATTTTTACCCACCCCTTTTAATTACACCCCAAATATCCACTTTCTACAAATTGGACAATTGTGCCCTTACTTTTTATTTTTTTAGCACATGAGCACTTCCTTTCTCTCTCTCCTCTATCTATTACACGCCATTCTCTTCTTCTTCTTTTTTTTTTTTGGTAGTTGTTAACTTTTTTATTTCATGATTTTTTTGTTATTTTTTTTCCTTTCCTTTTCTTTTTTTGTTTTTTTAGTTTTCATTCTTTTTTCTTTGTTTTTTTTTAATTTTTTTCCCATTTTCCTCAGTTGTTTTTCAACTTTTTTAGTCTTTTTTTTCTTTTTCTTTTTCTTTTTTTTTCAATTTTTTTTCAATTTTTTTTTCTTTTTTTTTGTTTTTCCTTTTTTTTCCTTTTTCCATTCTTTCGTTTGTCTTTTTTGTTTTCTTTAGTATTTTTTTTTCTTTTTTCCAGATTTTTTTTCGTATGAACAGGGAAGTGGTACGGGGTAAGAAATATTAAATTCGTACCCGATTACATATAGCAGCAAAATCCTTCACATATCTCAACAACAAGAAATTTTTATATTTCTATCGGTACGAATATTGTTCAATTCGTACCCATTATCTACGATTATCGGTACGAATATCGGTCAATTCGTACCGATTACCTATGATCATGATTACCTATACTGTAGTACGAATTCAAGATGAATTGAAAAATAAACATATAGCAGAAAAACCCTTCACATATCTCAACAACAAGAAATTTCTATATTTCTATTAGTACGAATATTGTTCAATTCGTACCCGATTACGTATGATTATTGGTACGATTACCTATAATTATTACCGGTACGAAGTACGATTTAATCATATTCGTACCAACAACTGAAAATACAGTCTAAGACACAACCAAATAAAATAACAGAGACAATGCAAGAAAATCACAACATAAATGACAAAAACAGAACAAGTTCCTTAACAAATTACCGGTACGAAGTACGATTTAATCATATTCGTACCGACAACTAAAAAATACAGTCTAAGATAACCAAAAGAAATAACAGAGACAATGCAAGAAGGTATAGATCTACGACAATCCTATTTCCAACATTCTGCAAAACATGAAAATAATATAAGTTGATTCTCAAAATCAAACTAAACTTGATTTGAGATAATAAACTAGCATTATTCAAACATATTCATTTTGATAATGTTACCTACCCACATGTAAAAATACAATTATATAAGTACGAAATAATGTAAATCGTTCCACGCAGACTAGACGGGTGCGATATTACATAATTCGTACCGAAAAACTGAAAACATAACAAAATTCAAAAAATGAAAAAGTAACCTCCATGGCAACAAAAACGCAAAAATAGTCCCAATCCTTTTATAGAAAACGCAACAAACGACGTCTGAAATCTTCGCCGGATTCAAATCAAAAGCATAACCCAATGTTGAAATCAAAACAACAACTTAATTGAAACTCCAAAAACAAAATCAGATCTGAAATAAAAAACAATTTTGGTACAGAGATGAGAAGAGAGAAAGGAGGAGGGGGAGCGGAGAGAGAGAAGAGAGAGTGGAGGAGGAGAGACGCCGTGGACAGATCCAACACCAGCGGCGGCGACGGTTTCTCAAATCTGCAATAATAGAGGCGGAGACCCAGTGGCGGAGCTGTGCGGTGGCTGTGGGTGGTTGTTGGAGGCGCAATAGCGCTAGGCTGCAGAAACACGACGGTGACTTCCTCCCCTGATGCTGCAGTAATCGACGACGGAGAATCGCACCGTCACCGGCGACGACGGTGGTGAAAAATTGGAAGAGGACTAGTGGCTGTGGTGGTGATTTTTGGGGAGAGATATCTGCTTCTGGTTTCAATCCAATTATGTGAATGAGAAAGAGTAATAGAGTATATGAGAGAATGAGAGATAGAAGAGATAATAAGGAAAGTTGAGAGGCAACTTAGTCCAATATTCAAAAATTGGGTAGTTGAGTGTTAAAATTAAAAGGGTGGGTAGATTTTGTATTTTTTTATGGGAAGTTGGATAATTGACTCTAATACCACAATGGATTACCCCCTTTCTCATTCCTTCGTATTTCCCAAGGAATGAGATTCCCTTTCCCCTTATTGCTCTCTCTAAAAAAATTATACTCTAAAAACACCAATAATAATAATAATAATAATAATAAATTAGTATATTATTTTAAAATAATATTATATTATATTATTTAAATAATGATTATTCATGCAAATATATATTGTGTTACTTATATAATATTAAATCAATATATTATAATAATAATAATAATAATAATAATAATACATTATTTAAATAATAATAATTCATGCAAATATAATAAAATTTTGATTCCTTTTCCTATTCCAACCAAACGAAGTGAAAAATAAGTAATCATTCTCATTCCATTCGATTCCTTTCTCTTTCCCTCTAAACAAACAGCCCCTAAATAAAGTCGTTCTATTTGTTTTACAATTTGTAAATTAATTGTAGTTTTGACATTAAATGCCTAATATGTCCTTATTTGTTATTCAATTTCATTATGTATTCATAAATTCTTTTTATTGGGATAAATGGTAAGCTAACACTAATTGAGGGTAAAGTTAGCCCACAAAAAAAAAAAAAAAAAAAAAAAAAAAAACAATACAACCATGAATGGTGTGTGAGTAGCACATATTACTTTCAGCTGGGTTTAAGAAATTGATTAAAATTTACCACCTTTCAAACAGCACAGTCGACAAAATGAGGAACCTAACTTCAGAAAGCACATGCTATTTCTAATGAAACAGTCTCTGATAAACCTTACAAGATAATGTTCAAGAACATAATACTTCATAGCTCCAAATCAAAATCATCACAAAAAAAGCAATGAATTATAACAATTTGTGTACCTCAACACATAAAATATATAAAAGCAACGATGCCTCTGCAACTACTTTTAACGCTTGCCACCGCCGCCTCCAAGCTTGGGACCACCCTTCGGTGCAGCACCCTTGGGTACGTTGGCCTTGCCTGTCTTTTGCTTTGACATAACTTCAGCCTTCTTTGCCTTCTTCTCATCTTTTGTCTTCTTGATCCTCTCCTTAATTTCACTGACAGGAAAAGGAAGTTCAATCATCAACCATTCTCATTGCATTCCTATCTCATTCTACTATTTACTAAAATAAAAACAGTAAGAATTTATTATTTGAACTAACAAAGTCCAAAAATTCTGTTGCTTCGTCTCATACCGTAGGGCAGCTTCACGTGCAGCATCACGGACCTCTGGCTTCTCAGATCTCTTCTTCTGAATGACTTCTAAAGTAGCACCGACAATGGACCTAGAGTACGGCTTCTTGTTGGTACGGCGCCTCTTCTTCACAGCTTCAGCAGCTACGTCCTATGCCAATGAAAGAGCCCATTTAGAAACATAGGTAATTATTATCAAACACAAATGTGTGGATCGATATATATCAATAGCGAAAACAAAACCAATTAAAAGGTGTGATAAGATTATTCACCTTCTTGTGTTGTTTACGGTACATAGCGGTCCAAGTGAGTTTAGCGGGCCTCAAGCGATTGTGGAAGTACCTCTTGCATTTCGAGTTAACAAAGAGGAAAACCTAAAAAAAGCAAAAACTCTTGTTTCTTAAACCTTAATAAGATGAAGAGATAAGCAAATGACAAGCATTAAATGCTATGTTGTACCTGAGAGTCTGATCGAATAAACCTAATGCCCCTTCCAGGGTAGATCTTGGCACCACTAAAACGGCAAAGCTCTGTCCTGAAAAATCAAGATCAATAGAAAGTAAAGATCAAAATCAAAAAGTAATTACACATCTTACAGTGTAAAGATACAGCAGATGCACATCTAGCACATCCAATATAAGACATGCAATAATGAGAATCCAACAACACCAGATATAACAAATAAAACTGGAGAATACGCAGAAATACAATCAGTCTCTCTATATATGTACATGTACATATATTCTATTAATGAAAAAGGTATGCTGGTCTTAAAAAATCTGATATCTGAATAATTCTTATGACATTTAACATTATCAGCATAAAAACAAACCGTTGCAGTTCCTATAAGTTTTAAAAATACATGGTCATGAGAGTGATGAACACAGTACAGGAGAAAAGACAAGCAATCTACTTCAATGGATGACAACTAGAAAGAAAGATTGTCCTTCACATCACCTCAGCCTAAACTTAAGATCAACCGAACTTAATATAAAGGTCCATCTTCAGATTTTTAAGAAGGTTCTGCTTTTGAGCATCCCTTTGCTGGACTTCAAATTCATATCTAGTTAGGATGTTGTATAGACATGTTCCGAAAAATTATCGAATTTCTCAAACACTTACGGTTATCTTCAGATCCATGCCCTTCTTTCTTCTACACTATTTGAACGTTGCTACCATTACATGACCATCATTATTTCACAAACACATTTTTATCCAAATAATAAAATTCAGGATCCAAGAAGTAGAAATCTACCCAAACTTAATTCTAATCATCATGCACACCGCAAGTTCACAACTGCCCCCAAAACACAGGCGCTTATGTCCATTTTTAGAACATATTGAACTAATGCATAAATGAATAGCACTTAAGTTTCATGGAAGCTAATTTTCTTTTAAAATAAGACTGTTCTTTCCTTATCATAAATTGTTTTCACTCCACCTTTTCTTCCACCTTAATAAATTATAATACATACATAAATAAAGAGAAATTGGTTCTCTAAGAGGCTCTTGTCTTTCTCTTGCTTATCCAGAAATAAGAGGCCCATACCCATGATAAATAAGGGGTAACTAAACCCTCATAAAATCTGCCAAAATCAACAACATAAAGAGTGAAGCCAATCATACAAACTCAGCAAACGTATATTCGTTGAGGATCTTCGACTACACTGACCATTTAACAAACAATAAGACACACAAATAATGATTTAAGAAAAAATACCCAGTAAATACTGTGACAACAAGCAGAGAATCGATTCAGTGAAGAACGAAAATACAAAATCAAACAGAGAGCGAAGCATCAAAAACAAAATCACACAGAGATTACACAACAGAGAGAGAGGAAGAGATTTACTTGAGAACCATGGCTGCAAAATGTCGATGAGGTCGCCGCGGTATGTTATTTTCTGGAGTTGCCGAAACGAAACCACTCTATTTGCCAAAGGGAAGAATATGGGCCTAGGGTTTCAAGTCCACCTGCTTTACATTTTCCTTTTTTTTTTTAATCGGATTCTGGCCGTGGTCATATTTTCTAAGATACAGTTGCCATCCTAAATTTGATGTTCTTAATAATAATAATAATAATAATAATAATAATAATAATAATAATAATAATAAGGTTAGTGGGGCCCATCATGTGTGATTTTTTTTTATGAATAAAATAAAGTGTTTTGAGTGAATTTTGTGAGGCCGTGTGTGGTTTTTTTTACTAAATATTGGTGGATAATAAAGATATATATATATATATATATATATATATATATATATATATATATATATATATAAATTATGTGTGGAAAAAGGAAATAATTACAATTTTTTTGGACGCATCGAAAGAAAATAGCCATAATTTTTATGGATTGATGAAGTATTTATTCAATAATGATATTTGGTCATAATGTGGCCGGCCACATTATGACATTTTTCATAATATATGTTATTTTGAAAATGATAAATAATTTTATAATTAATAACATTTATATTTTAATTTCAAAAAAAAATTTCCCCCAAGAATTACATATTTTTCCTTTTTAAAAAAATAAAAAGTAACAAATTCTTTAAAATAATCAAATAATTAAAAGGTTAATTTTTTAAAAATACATAAATTATACGAAAAATCACTTTTGAGTTTTCTTATAATCTATAAAAAGTTTGGCATAAATATATAAATTATTACATGTTAAAAAAAATAAAATAACTAAAATTATAGCCGGCCACATTATGGCCGAATAGCATCACCCTTTCTAATACAAACACAAAATTAATGAGAAAGTCGTTCACAGATAAAAAGAATTGATGACATGGATGGATGCCCACAAAATTGTCCATATTATTAGTTCATCATCTCTCTATGCTTGGGCTCAATTTTCTGGTGGATTGCCTCCAACATTTTCGTTAGATGGTCAATAGTTATGCATTTATTTACCTATAACATTTTAAATTAAAAAGATGAACTCGTGGAATATATATATGACTGCAGACTACTTAGATCAAGTTTATCGGCAATCTCTATATGGGGTCAGTCAACCTTAAACATTAAAAAAGAAAAAAAAAAGGATATTAAGGGCATTTTAGTCCCATTTTATAAAAAAGGGCAAAATTTGTGTATTTGTTATAATTTGGACAAAATTTTATTTTCTTAACTCTAAGGGGACAAAACTATATATTTCCTCAACACTATTATTATTATTATTATTATTATTATTATTATTATTATTATTATTATTATTATTATTATTATTATTATTATTATTATTATTATTATTCATTATTTTTTATTATTATTATTTTTTATTTATTTTTTGTTTTTTTTGTTTTTACTATTATTATTATTTTTTAATAATAATAATAATAATAATAATAATAATAATAATAATTATTATTATTATTATTATTATTATTATTAGAATCCATGTATATAGGAAAAAGAATACCTAGGTTGGAGTAGGGAATAATAATCCTTAAATTTTGAGCTAACTTTTCTTAATGTCAGGATTCTTATTACTTTCCTGAATTTTATAAAATTTGAAACAAACACAGGAATTTAATTTTTTGGAATCTGATTACTTTCCCTGTTACACCAAACACATGAATTTAATAATTTGGAACTAGATTACTTTCCCAGAGCAGAATCCCGCCAACCAAACAAGCCCTTATAGTATTAGATAAAACCCCAGTTCTTTCTCATTTTGAATTTCACATCTCTCTCTACTCCATATTTCTTCTTGTTCAAACTAGAGAAGCTAGGGTTCCGGCCCCCCTTCTTCATGCTTGTGCCGGCATCAACACCATCGTCACCCGCAGGTCTCCGAGAGCTAAAGGTCTTCACCACCGGCTCTTTCTCTCTTCTCTCTTCTTTCTCTTTCTCTCTTCTCTCCGAGGGCTTGGAAGGATGGCTTTCGATGCCGACGAGGATGAGGAGGGCGGCAGCCATAGGAGTCTCGTGGAGGACGAAAGGTAAGCTTCTATGGTATTTTACATATATCTAGGGTTATGTACACATATCTAGGGTTTTTTTTCCCTTCTTCTTCTTCTTCTTCTTCTTCTTCTTCTTCCCCTCTCTCTCTCTCTCTCTCTCTCTCCAGGTTCCAAATCTGGATTTTTTTCCAGATTTGGATTCGAACTTGTGGTGGAGTACGAAGGTAAGGTGTTTGATGAAATTCCCGACTGAAGTCGTAATTTTCTTATTCTTTTGCAGTCAATTCCATGGTAAGAAAATGCAAAATTATTGGTAAGAAAATTGCAGATTCATGGTAAGAAAATTTTGTTTAGGGTTTAAAATTGATGATAATTGGTAAGAATCTGACATTTTTCTTACTTTATTTTTGCTGATTTTGCTGTAACAAATTTTCGGTAAGAAAATTATTTGTTCTTACATTCATCTTCTTTGTTTTCGGTAAGAAAATTTGACACTTTCTTATTTTAGGGTTTACGAATTGACTGCTTTTTTTTGTAAGAATCGACTGAAGATTCTTACTATAATTTTAGTGATGTGAACACCGTGCTAAGATAATTTCTTACATTATTTTTGGTAATTGATGATAAGTGGTAAGAATCTGTCATTTTTCTTACTTTGTTTTGTTTGATAAATTGGTAAGAATTTGATATTTTCTTACGTTATTTTGGTAATAAAAGACTGAGTATTTAGGGTTTAAAATTGATGATTTTTTGCTATTCTTGACCTGTTTTGTTGCGGTAGTTGCAATTTCTTACTGTTTTTCAAGTTATATAAGAATTGCATCATTTCTTATTGTAGGTTTTATATGTCTGACGACGGCTATGAGATGTGAAAGACGAGAAGATATCAATTTTCTTACTATATTTGCAGTTTTTTTTTGATAATTTGCCGACGGCTATGAAATGCTCTTTTCCGAACTTAAAGCGATTGAGTTCGATTTGGAAGAGCGACCGGGAATAGCTCAACTTTCCCACTCTCAAGTCAAGCGAGAGAAGTTCAAAGCGCGTGAAGAATGTACATCCAACGCTTTGACTGCAAGAGCGTCAACGAAGCGTCCCTCTCAAAGCGTGAGCATCTTCCTCGACGATTACTCTCACGCAGACTCTGATGATGATGATCAGACGAGTTTGTGAAACAGAGTTGGAGATCGCCTTCCCATTACTGCCTTCCTAAGAATATATCAAAACCTGGTGACCAGTATATGCAGTACATGGAGAACATTTTGCTGATTGTTGGAATATCGAGTTAAGGGGGAACCATCAGCTTGTGAGGAAATTCTCCTAAAGCGTCTAGCTGGATGTGCTTCAACAATTCTAGCTTCTCTTACGCTCCGAAGATACAGTGATCTGCAGTGATCTGCCTTCCGTGGAGCTTTCAAGTGGTATCAAATCATTGTGGCTTTTGATGATACCAAAAAGGGGGAAAGATGGGAATGAAAAATACCATCTCATAGTGAAGGGGAAGGAGCGAGGAAGCTTTGAAGAACGTGAAGATTTGAGTGATGTTCAAGTGGAAAAGAAAATCCTTGACATCCAAAGCGCCTATCTCACCGCCCGTATGTTTATAGGATGTTTTATTTCTAAAGCATTTTATTCATTTTTCATTCGGGTTTTGGCATCATCAAAAATGGGAAAATTGTTGGGATATTATGTTAAGGGGGAACTTGGATTCAATTGTGTTTTGATTGGATTCCAAAACCCTCATAGAATATTTCCCTTACGATCTTTGATGATCCAGCTTAAGTTAAAATGTATATTTTAATGTATTAGAAAAGCTCGCTTGTTAGGGAGCTCTCATCTTAAGTGTAACTTTAGAGCGTTTAGGTGAAAGCGCCTGTCTGAAGAAAGCCAAAGCGCCTGTCTGGAAGAAAGCCAAAGCGCATGTCTGAAGGAAAGCCAAAGCGCCTGAAAAAAGCCAAAGCGTCCGTCTGAAGGAAAGCAGGAGCGCGTTTTCAGGTCAAAGCGCCTCTCAGGGCCAAAGCGCCTCTCAGGGCCAGAGCGCACTTTCAGCTTGAGCGAGAGCGTCCGACAAGCAGGTGAGATGTGTCAGCTGCCAGACCACGTGTCCGCTCCAGATTGCTCAACGGACTGTGAAGTGTCTAATCACCGAATGCACAGGGCTAGGCTCCTCTAGTCAAACGGCTATCTTCCTAGGACTGTGCTCTATCAAGGAAGAATTCAAAATTCGGATTAGACAAGTAAGGAACACGCACTCTATCTCTCCAACGGATAAATTAGTGTCTCTTACTATAAATAGAAAATTCAAGCTACATAGAAAGATGGATGAGAGAGCAAGCAAACAAAGTAGAACCATCCTACATCTCTCCCAAAAAGATCTTCAGATCTCAACCTTCTAGTTTATCCATAAGGCTTCAACTTCTATATCCATAAGCCTTGGAGAGAAATCCTAGCCTTCTACATTATGCTTCATTGTAAAAGGATTTCTCATTAGTTGGAAACTATACGAACCCAAACCCAAACCCAAACCGAGTTTGAGAGTTTAGTTTGTAAAGGTTGTGAGGCTCGTGAGTGCCTATCGTATAAACTCACATAGGCTCTTGGGTGCCCATTGTAAAGCCCAAGCTTTGAGTGAAGTTCATCACCGAGTGAAGGTGGTAAGAGTTGATGTAGGAGCGTAACCTCTGAAACACTATAACTTTTGTGTTATGCGCTTTACAGTCTTTATGCTTTGATTATTCATAACACACAGTCACGCTCTAAGTGATAAACTGTTTTAAGTGCAAGATAACTAAAGCGAGTATAATAGCTCACCACATTCCGCACCGCACCACTCGCCAAGCAAGAAGCTTTGAAAGCGTGAAACACTTTCAAAGCGTCACGCTTCGCAAGAGGCCGAAAAATCGAAGAGAAGTTAAACACTTCTCCACACACGTATTCACCCCCCCCCCCTCTACGTGTGTGACTCGCTACTTTCGGGACAAACAAAATTTTATCCAGATATTGCGATATATAATATATTAAAAAAATTACACCAAAATTCATAACTTTTTTTCTCTATAAATAGAGACCAAATTTCATATAGTTATTAACAGCCACAGATTATAAATTCTTTTTTTTTTCTTCAAATATCATAACATTTTTTTTACTACAATTTTGTAATATCCTAAATTTTCTTATTAAATTTAATTAGTTAAAATAAGTCTCCTATACGAATTTAGAAAATTTTCTAACTCTCGTAGGGGATTTGTAATAAAATAATATACTAGTACATTACAATACTCCTAAGCTAATTTCAAATAATTTCATGTGTAAATATTTCATAATTAGTGTAGATATTTTTATAAATAGATATACTCTCTTTCTTTCCGCCGAGCTTGATGAGTTTCATTATTTTATACTTTATATATAATCAAAAAATGAATCGAGTTCGGTGAGACAGAGGGAGTATAATATACATAAATACACACTTTTATATGAATGGTTAAATATTTAATACTCCCTAATCTATCTATACCCTATTATAAAAGTGTGTTATTTTATAAAATTTGATTTGCCTATTATGTCCCTATTATATAATTTAATTTAAGATCAATCATGTAATTTGTATAGAATTAATATATTATTAGAATTTATATTTATTTCTTGTAAGTTATAATATATATGCTTGAAAATAATAATTTGTTACTATTACCTTTAAGAGGAAGAGTTATACATCAATTAGATTTATTTGCTAATTACTATTATTTTTTATTGATTGATTAAATATAAATATTACATAGATTCTTCAAACTTTATTATATATTTTAATATTTTAGATCATAGTTAATTAATAGACGAAGGTCAAAGTGATATAGATAAGTCATCAAATAAATGCCAATATGTAGATTTTTTTGTTTATATGAATCAATTTATTTAGTTGGTGTATATATATGATAAATATAAGAGGCAAATTATTATATCCTATTAGAGTATAAAAAAACAATATTTGTCCAAAATATAAGAGTTACACAATATTTGCCCAAAATTTGAAAACATGACTAAAATACCCCTAGGGCAAAAAAACAAAACTTTCCCCACTTTCTCTCACTCAAATTGTCGAACCCCCCCCCTACTTTCTCTCCCCCACTTCTGAAACCCTAACAAGAAACTCCAATCATGTTTTAGTTCTCCACGACGCCAGACAAATGCCATTCTCCACTCGCCGCCGGCCGTGCAAAGCATTGAAAGCCTCCATTCCGCCGTCCGACGACTGTTTTCAGGCATGGCGAGTGGGAAAAGCAAGAGAAAGCGAAGTGAAGCCAATGCCGGTGAACAATCTGAGCCGCGGCGCTCTCCAATTCCGACGAAAGAACCGGAGAGAGTTATACCCAGTGCCCACCCGTTCATAAATGCAGATGTAAGATTCTTTTTCAACCTTCTTGCATGTGGCATTTGAGTGAAAAATTTGGAGGGTGACATATTGGGTTAGGGTTTTCGATTTAGGATCTAGGGGGATTGGCAATTTTGTGAATCAATCTTTAGGGTTTCACAGTTTCTCTCTGTGATATACCTTCGTTTTTGATAATTTTTGGTCGATTTTAAACTATATTTTCAGTGAAGTGATGTAGTGTTTGAATGGTTGTAATAGGGGTAACTTCGAATTGTTTTTCAAAAAATCTAGGATTAGTGTATGTTCTGGATAATTTTTTCAAATAATATCTGAACTTGGTAAGAAAATACAACAATTTTGGTTAGAACATGTTAAATTGTGAAGAAACTGGCATATTATGTGATGAACTTGATAAGAAATTATGAATTTCTTACTGTTTGTTGACGAAAACAGAATAATAGTAAGAAAATTAGGAAATTTTCTTATCACTTGATAAGAAGTTATGAATATTCTTACTATTTGTTGATGTGATGGTTAGAAGATGAAACTTTCTAACCTACTATGATATAAATTCATATGATTTCTTATGTTGATCTCATGTTTGTAATGTTATGTGCAATGATGAGTTTGATAAGAAAATTGTGAATATTCTTATTGTATGTTGAAGAAAACAGAATAATAGTAAGAAAATTAGGAAATTTTCTTATCACTTGATAATAAAACATGAATATTCTTACTATTTATTAATGTGCTAGTTAGAATATGAAACTTTCTAGCATACTATGATATAAATTCCTATGATTTCTTACGTTGATCTCCTGTTTCTAATGTTATATGCAATAATGTGTTTGATAAGAAAATTGTTCTTATTCTTAATGTATGTTGAAGAAAACAGAATAATAGTAAGAAAACTAGTAAATTTTCTCATCACTTGATAAGAAATTATGAATATATTCTTACTATTTGTTGATGTGAAGGTTAGAAAATGAAACTTTCTAACATACTATGATATAAAATCCTATGATTTCTTACGTTGATGTGTTGTTTTCTAATGTTATGCGAAAGGTTGAATGGGTGTATCAAAGAGAACATCTGGTGAGCAAACCGCATAAGGTGATACCCGGGGGATACGAAGGTCTTGTAGGGGACGTGAATGCCATGCTGCGACATATTGGCATTGACTGGGTGGAATTGGTTAGGAAATCTGTTATGGGGGAGTTCACGCGTCTCAATGACTACTGCACAAAGAGCGGGAACATGCTCCATTACATGGTCTGCCGTCAGGTTGTGCCCAATCCAAACTTCGACCCTACTTCTCTATTTTTCAAAATCGGCAACAAGGTACTCAGGTTTTCGAGGGAGGAGTACGCCCTGGTCAGCGGCCTGAAGTTTGGGCCCTCGTCCTTCGACCCATATGCGACTCACGAGCTGTATGCGAATTCAACCTACGAAAGGCTATTCCGGACAAAGAAGGAGATAGCCACGGGTGACGTGCGTGCCGCATATATCGACAAGGAATGCCTGGTGAATAATAGAAAAGTCATCCCATCGAAGGATGACTTGGTGAAGCTATCAAAACTCCTCCTGTGCTTAGGTTTTGCCATGGGTTATGACGGCACAAAGAAGAAGATCCTCCGATGGATTTGGGTGCTGCTGGAAGATGAGAAAGAGTGGGAGGCTTTCCCCTGGGATAGTGTGTCTTTCCAATACTTGGTGAAGAAGGTGAATGTGGTTAAGAGGCCCATGAAAGGACGAATCATGAATTACACCTTGAACGGGAACATGATAGCCTTCTCGGTAAGCTAAATATAAAACTGAATTCATTTTTGAATAAGTTTCCAGCATTATAAATGAATTAATTTTATTTGTTTTTGGCTTATAGGCGTGGGCTTTTGAGGCGGTGCCCTATTTTGGACAAACAATCGGTCATATGATTGATGAAGAAGAAAAGCCCAGGTTCATGCGGTACACGTACAAGAAAGAAGGTTTCCCCACTGATGATGATATTAAGAAGGTAAAAAAAAAACTTTCAATAGATAACTTGTTCACTGAGGTTGTAAGAAAATAAGTTATTTCTTACAATGAGATAATTATGACTTGGTAAGAAAACTGTTAATTTCTTATTATGTGATTTTCGGTTTAAAGTAAGAACCTTATCGTTTCTTACATAGTTATTTTTCCAATCTTTATTCCAACCTTCTTACACAGATTTCTAACAATTGATTTATTTTTTCTTACAACGTCTAGGACCTTGTCAGTAGGCTGAAGCCCTGCAAGAACGAACGCCATACAATGTATTGGAAATCTCTGAAGGATGACCCGGCTCCGCATCCCTTTGCCTTAACGTACAAATTCGGCGCCGGCAAGAGGAATTGACAGGCATGTGGCGATGTCGATGACAAAGAAGGAGATGATAACACCGATGCCCCAGCCCGCGCTGTGAATGCCACCTTGTCGACTGCTCAACTTGAACACATAGCGGAAGCTGCTTCAAACAAGGTTGTGGCCCGAATTTTTGAGCTCTTGCAGCAATACCAAACGAAGGCCGCAAACGTTGCAGCTGAGAACCGGATAAAGGAGTTGCTGCAGCAATACCACAAAAAGCTCATTGATGAAGTTGCTGAAAAGGTGACCAGTAACCTTCTCACACGTGCACCGGACGACGTGCTTTACCAAGGGGACGATGCTTGGGCCGGCCCAATGGACACTACACCATCTCTGCGTCCGTGTGGAACTTTCAATCCATGTACCCGGTTAACCGCATCCCTCAAAACCCATCCGTCTGCTGCTGAACCTTCCCATCCAGGCAAAACATACACAAACCTCAAGTTTCGATCGCAAACAGCTAGTGTATTTGTACAAATTTAGCCCTTTCTAGTTCTATATCGTGGCTTATCATGGCTCCTAACTGCAACATTGATATATGGCATCCCTGAAGCAAGATATGAGGAAATAAGTATAACATGATAGTGCATTATTTGTTCAAAATGAGGAAGAACTGAAACTCGAAAAGCATTATACCTTAAACCACTTCCATCTAGGGTCATTTTCACCTTCCTGAACAGCCGTGGATTTCACTAGAAATAGACTATGCAGTTTTAAAATTGCCTTTAGAACTACATGGACACAAGCAGATATGGTTTGGTCTAATCTTTGAAAGTTAAATCCAACGACTTTGTTTTTTTGTGATGGGCCAAAATTCCTAAGAACACGGCGACTTGTTCCTCTACACACACATACCTTCCATCTTTCAATCCACCTAGTTGCCTCAATAATATACAAAGTCTCCCAAACGTATTGTGATCCATTCGTATGTTAGAAATGCAGTTTACATCATTTAAATATACCATCCGATTCAAGTGATGCATTTGAGTTGGAATCCTATCGATCATACTGTATGCACGTATAGTTGAAGGATTCTTTCGCTTTCTAGACAATACTTTGACTACCATGTGAATGCTCAAACATAGATGGAGCATATATGCCTTCATTATTTCTTCAATCATTAAACTTATATGTGCATATTCAACACTTCTTGATGTCATTTTATAACTCCTTTAACTTTCTGAGCGGATATGATGATTCTGCACATATGAAATTAATGACTTTAGAAATTGCACTTTAATTAAGAAATTTTCTCTTTCAATTAATGGCAGATTTTAATATGATCACCATCCACCATTTTGTGATTCTATTAGAACCTGCGTTATAGAAAATGGAAGCTGGTAATGACCTAGTCTTTCTACAGTAATTTTCACTACTTAAGTAGCTATCAACTCCTGTATTGTGTAACTGCATGTGTGCATAATCCAAAGTGAGTGTTTGTTTGGACTTAACTTATCCATATTATAGTTGAATTTAGCTGTAACATTTCGGAGCTGTATTGAAATATAAACTTAATTAAATTACTTTCAAAGATAAGTATTTCGATCTACACTACTTATATAAGTGGCTCTGACTCTCACATTCAAAAGAGAAACTGAAAAATTCTACATTAAACAATACAACAACAAAAACTCTTGAACTGAATTTACTTTTGAATGTCAAAATAAGCCACAAACAGATAACAATAATTTGAACAAATTCTCTAAGACTGAAATTCAAATCAAGTGTCACATACCTTTGTTCAACTTTTTCGTCGGCGTGATTTTTTTGGCTTGGCAGTCTAAAATCAGGATTCCATACCCCTCTGAAGATCTCAATCTCTAGCTATTACAGCTTGGGCTTCTGATTCTTTTCCTCGAACAGTGAATCTAGAAAATGAAAATACGTTAGCGAGTGTTTGGTTGAGCGATTTCACAGCAATAAGAATTCGCAGCTACAAAATTTGTAACGACCTGTAAAATCCTATAGGGTTTAATAAAAATCCTAAAAATATAAAGAGAGTTCCATTAGTCTTTTTAAAGCCAAATTAGTCTAATGAAAGAAGTTCAGAATTTTTAGGAATTATTATGTAAAACTCTCGTTTTTCGTGTTGACCAATAAAATATTATTTTATTTTTGAGTCTCCAAAACCATCCTGCTTAGTGTCATATTTCTCAGTTCTCCATTTGGAATCCATAGACACTTGAATTTCTGAAATCCGAATTCGTATACTCAAAAAGCACTTTTTACAAATGACCGTGCCGGTTTTTGAAACTCTATAAATAGGAGCCTGGGCCTTTAGAAATTTCATTCTCATCCAAACTCATTTTTAAAAACCAAAACGTTTCCAGAGCTTATCCTGAAGTTTCTCGATCATTCGAAGTCCAAAAGGTACGCCGAAAGAGGCAAGGCGACCCTGGTGAAGCGACGATCATATGTGTATAAGCCGTGATGATTCACACAGCCCGGATCGCCGCCAAACCACCACCGCCGCCGCCGCCCCTTTCTTCTTCCCTCTCCGATTCTTGTTTTCTTAGTGTCCACACGTCCGTATCCATGCATACATTCCAAATATGATATTCGTTTTCAACAAGTTTCTCCCGTTTTTATTTTATTTAAAATAAAGTGATATGATCCCCGTCCCCCGAGCTTCGACGCATGCATGTAAGGTTTATCGCTTTAAAGTAATGTCGAGGCCCTAAACATTTTTCTCTACTGCCGTTTTTGCATCCGGCAGAACCATCAACCGCCGCCGCCCCCATCACCGCCTCCGGCGCCGCCCAACTTTGGGTGGCCCCCGGGTCACCCTTTGACTTCCGACCCTTTATTAATTATGTTTCTGGCATTTCCATAGCCAATTTAATCGGGAAGGTTTTTCTGATTTCGTCAACTTTCGGTACGACTTTTCTCCATACCGAATTAAATTCCTTAGACAGTCCAGGTGCTGCCCAAATATTATATAAATATTCGTGTAACACCTATTCAGTATATTCTAGCATGTGCTAAAATATCAAACCCATCCGAGTTACGGTTTTCACGCAATTCTAAAAAAAGGGGTCCCAAACAGTATTTTCAAAAAGTCCAAACACCTTGCATGGCTGATTTCTTAACACCAAAAATCTTAGAAAAATGTTTTTAAACAACTTTCCCTTCTGTGTCGAAGCCATGCGAACGTCCGAAATATGTTTTCTTTTAAGTCTGTCATTAAAATCGATTACTTAGTCGCTAAGACTTTTGAGTTAGGAAATTCCTATTAACGAACCGAGAGTTCCTAAATGTCCTAAAAATCATTGTAGGATTATTACTTAAGGAACTCGGAATTAGAGTCTGACCTGAGAGGCACGCAAACTGAGAAACTGTTGTGTTTGGTAACGATAGGGATATTTTTATTTGATATATATTCCTTCGGGTTATTAAGCCCTATATTATTGAAGTACAGGCTTGTTTCAAGAGTATTTGTGAATCCTACTTTTCAATGTTTAAGGCTCTTACTAACGATCGGACTCTCAGTCGGTCTAATACGTTGGGTCGAGAGTTGTGCACATGTGTTGGAATTATCCGTGACGTGGCGTCATGATGAATGGAATTATCCATGACGTGGAGTCATGATGAATGGAATTATCGTGACCGTGTGTCGCAAGAGTAAGAGTAACATGAAAAGTGAGGAACGTGGGCCCAATATCGTACGACGATGATCGTACTAAATGATTCTTTCTATCTCTAAATCTTTGAGTTTCCTGCACATTTGAATTCGTGGCAATGATCCCTACTAGGTACAATAGTACTCAGCCCTGTCGAACTTTCTTTGTTTTGCAGAATGATCATCGGCGGAGCGAGTGGGACCGGGTGGAAAAGAAAGAGGTCGAAGAAGAAAGAATGCTATCTTATTCCCATTTTCAATCAAGTGCTTGGCATGAAACTCTATCTTCCTTCTAAACTTCCAAATACTCTAAACCTCCATTCGGAAACCCTAATCTAATAAAGTTACTATTATTCATTCGATTTACTAATTTTACTTTATACGTAATCTATTTACATTTACGTATCTAACTCTAACTCTAACACTAACTTCTAACTCATTTTCGAAATCCAGTTGAAGTACGAAACCTCGCCGCTGTGACTAACGCTTACATTCCCGTACTTTACTGCTTTTATATACCACAGTTGAAGTGCGAATCCTCGCCGCCGTTAGTAACGCTTTCCTATACCGCTTTTATTCTTACATTTCAGTTGATATGTGCGGACGACCGTCACTGTCTTTATCGCTTCCTTACTTTACGTCATTTACATTTCAGTCGATACGCGCGGACAACCGACACTGTCTATACCGCTTTTACACACACACACACACATATATATATATATATATATATATATATATTTACTTTTACGTATTTTGAATTAACTTATAAATTGGATCCAACTGTAGTGCGGTCTGGTCCGCCACGGTTGTAAAGCTTTATATAAACTCTGGTCAGCTGATAGGTGTTGAATAGTCTTTCGGTTTCACTGTGGATTCAATGTTGTTGTAGAGGAGATGCTGCCTAATTTTCCAGGCAATTAAAAGATAAACTCCTCTAAATTAACCATCCCTAAACCGTCTAACCCACCCCATGTGGCACCCCAATTCTAATTTCAAGGTTGGTGAAATTGGGGGCGTTACATAATGGTATCAGAGCATGTCCGCTTTGGAACCAAAAGACTATTCTTTTGTCGAGTTTAGAATCGTTTCTCTAAACTCAAACTGTCCGGTTACGTGTTCTCTTTCTTTTCCCCGTCGCCACCGTCCGCTCGAAAGGTATAACTCTTCCTTGAATTTCGTGAACTACATGAATCGCATGACTTTGATTATTTTACGTTTCGTATTTTTTTTTTAAAAAAAAACTTTTATTTCACTAACGGTTTTCAAAAACCTTATGTGTTGCATTTTATATGTGCATTGCATTGAGCATACCAAGTACACACACACACTCGATCAACTTGGGAAGTGGCGCCCCAAGAAGAACGAGAGAGTCGGCATGAATCTTGCATCGATATGTATACTTTACACTAACCCTTTTTGCAGGCATATGTACTTCATGCATCCGACCAAGTGTTTTATTGAGAGATTTAGGATGGATGAGATGGTTCGGAGATTTCGGGAGTGCCGGATGAGAGATGACGAGACAGTTGGTGACTTTATCTTCTGATATTCACGTACTTACTACGATGCCATTGAGGCCGGAGTTTCTGAGATGACCGCAGTACGAGGATTGACGATGCAGTTGCCGGGAGATTGGGCTAGCTATGCCGAGTATGTGAGATGTACGAGGGGTTACATATCCGATGGCTAGTGGGTTGAGACGATTTGCTATCCAGAGTTTGCAGCTTACTTGGCTCTACAGTTCAGTCGACACGGAACGACACCTCTCAGCGTTTCTTCATTTTCGACACCCCAGCCACTATATCATGACATATTGTCACCATACATCATCGACGCTAGCACTTGGACCATGGCCGAGGAGGAGTACTACACCGGAGTCTACCATCCGACTTCTCCACTTACACTAGCCGCCGATGAGATGACCCGAGTTATGGATGATTATTGGACGAGCTGGACGTATGTTCCCGAGGGCCCGACACTTACCGATTACTTAGCAGAGCAGGGATACGAGCAGCCACTGGTTGAACATCCGACACCACTTGGAGTTCAGCCCGATTACCAGCATTTGATGGGACCGCACATGTCGGGAGTTCATGATTTCACACCCGAGGAGTTAGCATGGTTTCAGCACTATGAGGATCCGAGGTCTCAGACTACTAGCCAGAGAGATGAGGCAGGACTATCTTAAGTTGTGGATGAGGCAGGACTGTCCAGAGTTAGAGCAGGGGATAGCGATGACGAGATCAGTCCCATAGGATGACTGTTTGGACCGATACCTTCAGAGCTAAAGATGATGATGATACCACCGACATTGCCGAGGCCGTTGTTCTTAGCCCCGGCTGGCTGCCCAGTTAGAGGTCCCGACGGACATTGGATATGCCTTCCTCCACATCGAGTTCCCGGAGGAGCCGCAGGATACGTTACATCAGATGACGAGGAGGAGAGACAACCAACAGTCATACTTAGAGCAGGACAGCTACGCACACGGAAGAGGACCAAAGCTACGACACCTATGATACATGACTTCAAGGGTTATGATTCCGAGGAGGCACTGGGAATGATGAGAGAGTTCGACTACTCGACTGATGAGTTGGGATTTGATGATGCCAGTGAGGGAGGAGTCACAGTGGGCAGTGTTCCGACACACTGAGAGCACAGTGATGATGACGGCATAGACGAGACAGGTGATGATGATGGATACGATGGGTCACACAGTGATATGAGTATCAGTAGTGAGACAGAGGAGGAGTCAGTGACATCCCGAGCTGCCGATGTTTAGAGATATCCGGAGTTGATGACGAGCAGAGAATCAGTTGGGGGACGCATGTACAGCTGACAGTACCTCAGATGACAGGGCTTTTTGGTGTGGGCGCTTGATGAGCCACCCCTGCCGCGATCTCTGCATTCGCATCCATTTTGCATCATGACTGGTTTACGTGCTTTCAAAACCTTTTATATATGTCGTTTTGTATAACCTCCCGAAGGTTTATGCTTTATGATAAAAAAAAACCTTACTCTTTCAAAATTTTATTTACTTTTGATGGCATGTTCCCCGTCCCTTTTCAAAATCTTTAAACTCCATACATGTCTAACTGCGTTATTTTGAAAAATATAAAATCTCTATGAATGTGTTATAAATCAAGCATGCTTATGTGTGGATTATGATCATTGAAAGAATGCTAACAAATTACTCATTATGATGAGAAGAGAAGTGAGTTATGAACGGTTATGATGACCGGAATGTGTTGTCTCGTGTTATGATTGTTGAGATTATGCTAACGAGTTACTCGTTATGATTAAAAGGGGAGTAGGTTATGAATGATTGTGATATTTGAAATATATTGTCTCGTGTTTCCCTTACCGTTACTAACCAACTGTGCCAACACTTATGAGATCTAAAACAGTTTGTGATGTTGAAATACAGTTAGAAAGACCGACTTAACAATGGCTCATAGAGGAAATAACCACGGGGTAAACTTAGATACCGCTAGAAATGACGAGTGTTTCCGTAGGCAGAGTCCGCCATCCTTTGATGGTCTAGGCGACCCTAACGATGCCGAGAGATGGGTGCGAGCAATAGAAAAGATCTTTGACTACATCAAGTGCCCCGAGGCCGATAAACTTACTTTCGGCATCAACCGACTATCTGATGAGGCCGACTTTTGGTAGGAATCTGTTAAGAGGACCATATCGCCGGAACAATGGGAGAACTATACTTGGGAGGATTTCAAGAATGAGCTTTACGAGAAATACGTCCCAGATTGCTACTGCCAGAATCATTAGAATGAGTTCTGGAACTTATGCCAAGGTAAGCGCACTGTGGCTGAATACGACCGCCTTTTCAACCGACTATCCCATTACGCCTCGACTCTAGTCAATACCGATCATAGCCGGGCTGAGAAGTTTCGCCGAGGTCTCCACCCCGAGATTAGCATCCCTTTGGCAAGCCACAACACTCTCACTTATGCCCAGACCCTCGGACGTGCCTTGGAGATCGAGTCACTACTACCAAAGGAAAGGGAAAGAGCTGCCGAGCCATACCCAGCCTTCAATCCAAACCATGGGAAGAGAAATTAGGACGCCAGAACCAACAGCCACCAAGAAAACTGGAACGGGCCACCGCAAGGTCAGTTCAATCAACCTCCACAGTAGAACTAAGTGCCCCGAATGATGGCACCCTGGTGCCAAGCTTGCAGGAGTAATCACCGTGGTATTTGCCAAAGGAAGAGAGCAATCGAATGCTTCAACTGCCGCAAGTTGGGACATTTCTCACATGAATGCCGAACCCCTCGATGACCCATCGGAAATCAATGCTTCCAAAATCTGCCACCACCACCTCGCAACGTTCCTGGCAACCCCGGAACCCAGCGCCCGCCACCTCGACCATTCCAGCAAGCCCGAGCATACGCCCTCAATAGTGATCAGGCTGCACAGTCACCCAAGAATCTAGCAGGTATGATCCAACTCAATGACGTACCTATTTTAACATTATTTGACACAGGCGTCTCCCATTCATTCATCTTGCAATGAGCATGCAACAACTTGGCCATAGTACCGGCCACTATAGAGATCCCACTCCAAATTAGCATACCGTCTGGAATGTCCATGATCACCGACCGCGCCTGTATAGCCCAACCTTTAAAGATAGGTGAACAAGAATTCTCAGCTAACATGTTCGTTATCATCATGATGGAGTTCAACATCATTCTCGGAATGGATTGGTTAGAAAAGAACGGAGCCACCATCGACTGCCACAAGAGGGAAATATCTCTTCAAGGCCCTGGACCTGACCGAGTCAGCTTTCAAGGAACAAGGATTGGAGCAAGGATACCGATCATCTCTGCAATGAAAGCAGTGTCCACTATGCGAAAAGGGATCAGCCAGTGCTTCTGGATAACATTAGAAGAACAACCAAACAAGGACGAGCCGATCCATACAGTACCCGTTGTTCGCAAATTCGTAGATGTCTTTCCAACCGAATTACCTGGATTGCCCCCGGATCGCCAAATTGAATTCTCGATCGACCTTAAACCTAGAGTTGCCCCGATGTCAAAAGCCCCATACCGGATGGCCCCCAAAGAGCTACAAGAATTCAAAGTCCAACTGCAAGAATTACTCGATCTAGGTTTCATCCAGCCTAGTGTTTCGCCTTGGGGAGCACCTGTACTGTTCGTCAAGAAGAAAGACGGCAGCATGAGGATGTGCATCGACTATCGAGAGTTGAACAAACTCACCATCAAGAATCGTTACCCGCTCCTGAGGATAGATGACCTATTTGATCAACTCAGAGGAGCTTGCGTAGTCTCGAAGATTGATTTAAGATCTGGATACCACCAACTCAAAGTTTGAAGAGAAGATATCCCAAAGACAACTTTCAAAACACGCTATGGACATTACGAATTTACCGTAATGCCCTTCGGGCTAACCAACACGCCCGCCATCTTCATGGACCTGAATCTAGATGGATTCGTATTGGTTTTCATCGATGACATCCTTATCTACTCCAAAAACCGGTCGCAATATGAGGAGCACCTCAGAATCATACTCGAGACGCTACGACATGAGAAGCTCTATGCCAAATATAGCAAGTGCGAGTTTTGGCAAAAGGAAGTCATGTTTCTTGGCCATATTATCTCCGCAGAAGGAATCAAAGTAGATCCCATCAAAATAGAAGCAGTCAAGGAGTGGAACACCCCGACCACCGCCAACGAAATACGTAGTTTCTTAGGACTCGCAGGCTACTATCGACGTTTCATCGAGGGATTTTCGAAAATCGCCCGACCCATGACGCAACTTCTCAAGAAAGGTACCAAGTACGTTTGGACAGACAAGTGCGAGAAAAGCTTCCAAGATCTAAAAACCCGACTCACCACCGCCCCCGTCCTCACTATTCCACAAAATGGACTCAAATTCGTAATTTACACCGACGCCTCAAATCAAGGACTTGGATGTGTGCTGATGCAAGATCAAAAAGTTATCGCATACGCATCACGCCAACTGAAACCGCATGAGCTAAACTACCCGATGCATGACCTGGAGGTGGCAGCTGTAGTACACGCGTTAAAAATCTGGCGGCATTACCTCTATGGAGTCAAGTGCGAGATATTCACAGACCACAAAAGCCTTAAGTACTTCTTCGAGCAGAAGGAACTCAACATGAGACAACGGAGATGGTTAGAACTAGTGAAGGATTATGATAGCACGATCAGTTATCACCCGGGAAAGGCCAACGTTGTAGCTGATGCCCTCAGCCACAAGATATGAGGAAAATGAGGAGAAACTGGCACGAGAGTTTGCGAAGTTCGAACTTCGTATAATCCAGCCACCCACGACGATCTACGGCCACCTAGCCGCCATGGCCATGCAACCTGACTTACGTGAGCGAATCATACAAGCTTAAAATAAGACGAATGCTTGGAAAAGATCAGAAAACAAGTCGGCACCGATGAAGCAAAAGGAATTACCATAAGATGCAAGGTAGCCAACGAAGAAGCCCTACTCTTCGACCAATGAATCTGCGTGCCAAATGATGAGATACTCAAGGAGGAAATTCTTAGCAAAGCACATGAAATGCCATACACCGCTCACCCCGGAAGCACAAAGATGTACATGGATCTCCGAAGGAATTTTTGGTGGGAAGACATGAAGAAAAACGTCGCGATTTTCGTCGAAAAGTGTCTAGCATGCCAACAAGTGAAGGCAATCCACCAACGACCTTATGGGATGCTACAACCCCTGCCAATACCGGAATGGAAATGGGAGCACATCAACATGGACTTTGTCACAAGTTTTCCAAAGTCGAAACAAGGAAACACCGCCATTTGGGTTATCATCGACCGCCTCACCAAGTCATCTCACTTTTTGCCCGTCAAGACAACCTTTAGTCTTGATCAACTAGCCCGCCTTTATGTAAAAGAAGTCATGAGACTGTATGGCTTTCCCGTATCAATTACATCCGATCGCGATCCTCGATTCACCTCAAAATTTTGGATGAGTCTTCAAGAAGCCATGGGAACCCAACTCAAGTTCAGCTCCGCCTTCCATCCCCAAACCGATGGCCAATCCGAACGAACGATCCAAGTATTAGAAGATATGTTGAGAGCCGTTGTGTTCGATAGGGGAGAAAACTGGGAGGAAATCTTACCACTCATTGAGTTCGCCTACAACAATAGTTACCAAGCCACCATTGGCATGGCGCCATATGAGGCTCTGTACGGAAAGAAGTGCCGATCACCGCTATATTAGGACGAAGTTGGAGAACGGAAACTGTTAGGACCGGAATTGGTATAAGAAATGGAATTAATCGTCACCACGATATGCGCCCGAATAAATGAGGCCCAAGATCGCCAAAAGTCATACGCCGACCGACGATGAACCGACCTCGAGTTCTAAGTTGGAGATAAAGTGTTTCTTAAAGTATCACCAACCCGTGGAGTGATTTGATTCGGCAAACGAGGAAAGCTTAGGCCATGATACATCAGACCGTTTGAAATTCTTGATAAGATAGGAAGCGTCGCCTATTGATTAGCCCTGCCCCCGAACCTGTCAAGCGTACACGACATCTTCCACGTCTCGATGCTCCGCCAATACGTGTTCGACCCGAAGCATGTCATTAAGATAGAGGAAGTCACCCTCGACCCCAATCTTCAGTACGAGGAAAGGCCCGTTAGGATTCTCGATCAAAAAATCAAGGTGCTCAGAAATAAGGAAATAGCCCAAGTAAAAGTCCTTTGGAATCATCATGATGATAGTGAAGCCACCTGGGAGGTAGAAGAGCAAATAAGAGTCCAATACCCAGACCTAGAATTCTAAGGTAAGCCAAATTTCGGGACGAAATTTCTTTTAAGGGTGGAGGGATGTAACGACCCGGAAAATCCTATAGGGTTTAATAAAAATCCTAAAAATATAAAGAGAGTTCCATTAGTCTTTTTAAAGCCAAATTAGTCTAATGAAAGAAGTTAGGAATTTTTAGGAATTATTATGCAAAACTCCCATTTTTCGTGTCGACCAATAAAATATTATTTTATTTTCGAGTCTCCAAAACCATCCTGCTTAGTGTCATATTTCTCAGTTCTCCATTTGGAATCCATAGACACTTGAATTTCTGAAATTCGAATTCGTATACTCAAAAAGCACTTTTTACAAATGACCGTGCCTGTTTTTTAAACTCTATAAATAGGAGCCTAGGGCCTTTAGAAATTTCATTCTCATCCAAACTCACTTTTAAAAATCAAAAAGTTTCTAGAGCTTATCCTGAAGTTTCTCGATCGTTCGAAGTCCAAAAGGTACGCCGAAAGAGGCAGGGCGACCCTGGTGAAGCAACGATCATATGAGTATAAGCCGTGATGATTCACACAGCCCGGATCGCCGCCAAACCACCACCGCCGCCGCCGCCCCTTTCTTCTTCCCTCTCCGATTCTTGTTTTCTTAGTGTCCACACGTCCGTATCCATGCATACATTCCAAATATGATATTCGTTTTCAACAAGTTTCTCCCGTTTTTGTTTTATTTAAAATAAAGTGATATGATCCCCGTCCCCCGAGCTTCGACGCATGCATGTAAGGTTTATCGCTTTAAAGTAATGTCGAGGCCCTGAACATTTTTCCCTACTGCCGTTTTTGCATCCGGCAGAACCATCAACCGCCGCCGCTGCCGCCCCCATCACCGCCGCCGGCGCCGCCCAACTTTGGGTGCCCCCCGGGCCACCCTTTGACTTCCGACCCTTTATTAATTATGTTTTTGGCATTTTCATAGCCAATTTAATCGGGAAGGTTTTTCTGATTTCGTCAACTTTCTGTACGACTTTTCTCCGTACCGAATTAAATTCCTTAGACAGTCCAGGAGCTGCCCGAATATTATATAAATATTCATGTAACACGTATTCAGTATATTCTAGCATGTGCTAAAATATCAAACCCATCCGAGTTACAGTTTTCACGCAATTCTAAAAAAAGGGGTCCCGAACAGTATTTTCAAAAAGTCCAAACACCTTGCATGGTTGATTTCTCAACACCAAAAATCTTAGAAAAATGTTTTAAACAACTTTCCCTTCTGTGTCGAAGCCATGCTAATGTCCGAAATATGTTTTCTTTTAAGTCTGTCATTAAAATCGATTACTTAGTCGCTAAGACTTTTGAGTTAGGAAATTCCTATTAATGAACTGAGAGTTCCTAAATGTCCTAAAAATCATTGTAGGATTATTACTTGAGGAACCCGGAGTTAGAGTCTGACCCAAGAGGCACGCAAACCGAGAAACTATTATGTTTGGTAACGGTAGGGATATTTTTCTTTGATATCTATTCCTTCGGGTTATTAAGCCTTATATTATTGAAGTGCAGGCTTGTTTCAAGAGTATTTGTGAATCCTACTTTTCAATGTTTAAGGCTCTTACTAACGATCGGACTCTCGGTCGGCCTAATACGTTGGGTCGAGAGTTGTGCACATGTGTTGGAATTATCCATGACGTGGAGTCATGATGAATGGAATTATCATGACCATGTGTCGCAAGAGTAAGAGTAACATGAAAAGTTAGGAACGTGGGCCCAATATCGTACGACGATGATCGTACTAAATGACTCTTTCTATCTCTATCTCTTTGAGTTTCCTGCACATTTGAATTTGTGGCAATGATCCCTACTGGGTACAATAGTACTCAGCCCTGTCGAACTTTCTTTGTTTTGCAGAATGATCGTCGGCGGAGCGAGTGGGACCGGGCGGAAAAGAAAGAGGTCGAAGAAGAAAGAATGCTATCTTATTCCTGTTTTCAATCAAGTGCTTGGCACGAAACTCTATCTTCCTTCTAAACTTCCAAATACTCTAAACCTCCATTCGGAAACCCTAATCTAATAAAGTTACTATTATTTATTCGATTTACTAACTTTACTTTATACGTTATCTATTTACATTTATGTATCTAACTCTAACTCTAACACTAACTTCTAACTCATTTTCGAAAACCAGTTGAAGTACGAAACCTCGCCGCTGTGACTAACACTTACATTCCCGCACGTTACTGCTTTTATATACCACAGTTGAAGTGCGAATCCTCGCCACTGTTAGTAACACTTTCCTATACCGCTTTTATTCTTACATTTCAGTTGATATGTGCGGACAACCGTCACTGTCTTTATCGCTTTCTTACATTTCAGTTGATATGTGCGGACGACCGTCACTGTATTTATCGCTTCCTTACTTTACGTCATTTATATTTCAGTCGATATGTGCGGACAACCGACACTATCTATACCGCTTTTACACACACACACACACACACACACACACACACATATATATATATATATATATATATATATATACTTACTTTTACATATTGCGAATTAACTTATAAATTGGATCCAACTGTAGTGCGGTCTGGTCCGCCACGGTTGTAATGCTTTATATAAACTCTGGTCAGCTGATGGGTGTTGAATAGTCTTTCAGTTTCACTGTGGATTCGATCCTGTTGTAGAGGAGATGCTGCCCAATTTTCCGGGCAATTAAAAGATAAACTCCTCTAAATTAACCAACCGTAAACCGTCTAACCCACCCCATGTGGCGCCCCAGTTCTGATTTCAAGGTTGGTGAAATCGGGGGCGTTACAAAATTATCATTTGCAAATTCGTTTGGGTACGAAAAAAATGAAAGTGTAGTAGGGTAATACTTCTTCGTGCAAGGAAGATTGTAGATTTGGATGGAGATTTGTCGTTGAGGATGATTATCAATCTAGGGTTTTGAAGGATTTTGAAAATGGGTTTTGAAGGATTTTGAAAATGGTGGATTGGTGCGTGGTGTATGAAATGAGAACTATGGAAAGGGTAATTTTGGGAGAGAAAAGTGCGAGAATATCACTGTTCAATTAGTTAAATTTTCATCCGCCCAATTTCGTAAGTTGGATATAAGGGTTGGAATAGTGAATTTTAAACGGGCCTGACGATTTGAGATGTGCCTCATGGTAGAATTAAATTGCTACCAAACACATGACTTATACCTATTAAATTTAACTAACTGGCTATAACCCACGTATCAAACGAGCCCTAAGACTATTAATTGTAGACGGGAAAAAAATAAAAAGATTGAAATAGCAATCAACAAACGTAAACAAAAAATTAATATATCCGATTATGTAACGAAACAATACCATAACAACAAATATAAAATTGATTATTGCAATAACATAACATATAAATTAAATAAACTTCTTGATTACAGTAAATTAGAGAACGATTTTGGAAGAAAAAGAAGAAGACGGAGAAGAAGAAAAAGGAAAAAAGAAGAAGAAGTAAATAACGTGAAGGTATGAAGTAAGAGATTATGCAAGTTCCATGAGTTTAGGATGAAACCCAGTATAGTTATAATCCTTCCCACTCATATAAAGTACTCCCTCTGTCCTCGAAGAATGTGATGTTTCTATTTTAGTCAATGACCTCATATGCCCCTTTATACTTTATACATTTTTTTTTCTAATTGTTTTTTTTTATTTTAAAAAACACTTTAAAACTTAACTTTTTTCTCTAATAGGCCTCAACCCAGTTGGGAACCCCACTCAGTTTGTGAGTTTTAATGATGTTTATCGAAACAACACTTAGAAGTTTCTAGATCTTTTCTAGAGTTAGGTTGCTAGATCAAACTGCTATGTATAGCTCAATTTGATGATTTGTTTTAGGCAGATCTTAGTCAACCAGATTGTAGGAGTTTAGCACTTGCCTTGAAGAGTTCAAGCTTACTCGAAGATTGAAGGAAGATTGCTGAAGACTTTAGTTTGAAGAGGTAGTCTCAACCTGCTGTTATGGATCTACAGACATTAAAGAGGAAGGAAGACAGTGGGAGAAAGAATAAGAAAGATAAATTAGGGATTGAAGTTGTAATCGTCGCAGAGGAAAGGGAAAGTGGGGAAAAGGCTGGGCTGGAGGAGTAATTGGGCTATGGAAAAGTTATTGGGCCACAACTTTATGGTTTGGGCTGAGTTAAGTGTTGGAGCATTTTATTAGTTTTGTTGGAGTCAATTTTAGAGTCGTATTTCTATTGTTTAGTTTCAACGTTTTTAGTTTCTTTTCCTTCAAGAAAAGAGATCTCTTAGCTATAAAATGTAAGGATGTTTCCAGAATGAAAGTAGGAATGAAATTATATATTTTCTCTTTATCTCCCTCTCAGTTTTTTCTCTACTCTCTCTAATCTCCCTCTATCTTCTCCTTATTTCTTCTACAATTCTCCTCTATTTTTCATCAATCAGTAGTGGGTTCACTACAAGTGGTATTTCAGAGGTTTTTATCTTCATCTTTACTTTCATCCATGACTGAGGTTACAAGGTTCAAAGATCTGCAGGAAGCACAGAAAAAACTGGATTAGTTGCTGCAAATAGAGGTTATGAAGATGGCAGACTCAGAAATGAAAGTTAATGAGCAAATTCAAGGTATGGATAAGAATTTTGAACATCTTACCAATACCTTAGCTGATATTCAGCTGCAGTTGCTTAATTTGAATTCAGATAATGGTTTGGGTGAAAATTCTATTTTGGGTGGTTATGGGAAGGGAAATGGATATGGGAGAAATGGATCTACTACTAATTTTGCTCTTAGTCCTTTACCTAGGCTGGACTTTCCTAGGTTTGAGGGTTCTAATCCTAGATCATGGATTATAAAATGCAACAACTACTTTAAATTAATGCCTGGAATTCCTGATTCTCAGAATGTTCACTTAGCTTCCATGCATTTTGAGGGTAAGGCTCTTACTTGGTTTCAGAATTTAAACATGGGGGATGTTGCAATTACTTGGGAACAATTTCTTGAGGTGGTTTCTGCTAGATTTGAAGATTTGGGGGTTTCTAACATCATTGTGGAATTTAATAAGCTTAAAATGACTGATTCCTATGATGCATATGTGGAACATTTTAATGAACTCAAGGCTTATATGGTGATGAATGATAATAACAAGTATTCTGAGGATTATTTCATGGCTAGTTTTTTGAGTGGGTTAAGTGAGGAGCTAAGATCATTTATTCACATGTTTCAACCTAGAACTCTAGACCAGACTATTGAGTTGGGTAGGCAGTAGATAGTAACATTGGATGCTATTGCTAAGAGAGTGAATCCATCTCCTAGATCTCTTTCAAATCAGGGGTTTGGCAAATTAGAGGGAAATCAGAATCATGTACCTGCTAAAATTTCCAGCAACTCCATTCCAACTAAGTTGCTTACTTCTGCTGAGATGACTGCAAGAAGAGAGAAGGGACTCTGTTATAATTGTGATGAGCCATATGTTTTTGGACATCGGTGCAAACATAGAATCAACTACTTAATGATGACTAAGGCAGAAGAAATTATGATTACTCATGCAGACGTGGAACATGGAATACGTGATGAGGAAGGAAATTTGCTGCAACATATTGAAGAGGTGCATATGTCATTGCATTCTATTATGGGAGCAAGTGGCATTACTACTATGAGAGTTGTTGGAGAAATAGGTGACCATAAGTTGCATATCCTATTGGATACTGGGAGCACACTAAGTTTTCTAAATGAAGAGACGGCTAAGAAACTGGGGTGTAAAATTCAAGATGACAGACCATTGTTGGTGAAGGTAGCTAATGGGCAGAAGCTTATAAGCACAAAGAGGGCTACTGATTTTAAATGGTTTGTGCAAGGCCATGAGTTTTAATTTTCACCCAGGCTACTAAAAAATGAGGGTTGTGACATGATCCTAGGAGGTGACTGGTTGAGAGTTTGTTCTCCAATTGAGCTTGACTATGCTACTATGATCTTTACCGTATCTCTCAATGGTGAAAGGGTTAAAATTCAGGCCATAACTACTATGATGGAGGACAACGGCGATAATGGGCCAATCTTAACCTGCCTTACACACGAGGAGCTCACATACTTCGATGAAAATTTTGCTGCAGGGACTGCTGCTGTGCATACTATATCAACATTCATGCTGGGTTTTCTCATAGGAATGGGTAAGAAAGTTGTACCTGTGTTGAAGTATCTTGAGAATACTGTTGTTGGAGCATTGGTGGTGGGAACACGCATCATTCTCCAAAGTTTTACTGATGATAGCTTGATGCCCATTGCCGAGGCAAGTGCTGAGTTCAGTCCCTGCACGAAACATATATTTGTTCAGAAATGGCCTGAAGCTAATCATCATGGAAACACCAAATTCGAGCCTTTAATCATTCTCAATACGCACCTTGTTAATCAGGAAAACCAGGAGCCTCTTCAAATTCTTGCGCCGAGGTTGAGGATTCAGCCGCAGTTAGCTACTTGGATGGATTTGCAACACATTATCCGCAAGTTTTCATTTTTGATCCTTGGGGACAAGGATCGTTTCATCAGGGGGGGGGGGGTATTGTTATGGATCTACAAACATTGAAGAGGAAGGAAGAGAGTGGGAGAAAGAATAAGAAAGATAAATTAGGGATTGAAGTTGTAATTGTCGCAGAGGAAAGGGAAAGTGGGGAAAAGGCTGGGCTGGAGGAGTAATTGGGCTATGGAAGAGTTATTGGGCCACAACTTTATGGTTTGGGCTGAGTTAAGTGTTGGAGCATATTATTAGTTTTGTTGGAGTCAATTTTAGAGTCGTATTTCTATTGTTTAGTTTCAACGTTTTTAGTTTCTTTTCCTTCAAGAAAAGAGATCTCTTAGCTATAAAATGTAAGGATGTTTCCAGAATGAAAGTATGAATGAAATTACATATTTTCTCTTTATCTCCTTCTCAGTTTTCTCTCTACTCTCTCTAATCTCCCTCTATCTTCTCCCTATTTCTTCTACAATTCTCCTCTAATTTTCATCAATCAGTAGTGGGTTCACTACACCTGCCTAAATAGGTTGAACGATCTGGCTCCTGGATCTCTTGAAGCGAGCTGGACTACCTCAATGGGAAGAAAGTATAATGTGTTAGAGTACTGTTCTGACACATCCAAGAGCTAGAATTCGATTTCTTGCTTATAAATACTGCTTCCCTCGACCAGAATTCTTATGGGAAATTTAGTATTCAAAAGCCAAACCTTAGCCGAATTCTCAAGCATTCCAAGCCTTTAACTCAACGCTAGAAATCAAGATAATTTCCCAAGTGTTGAGTGCTTAGTGAGAGTTCTATATTCTACTGCTCAAGTGATTGTTAGAGAGTTTCTACTGTTTCGTTGATTCACTCATTGTTTAGATACTCTCGCTTGTTAATTCTTTCTTCAAAGTTAGGATAGACTTTGAATTAGGAGAGCTAGCAGTTTCTGTTTGTAGTATATTTGTAAGCAAAGTTTGTAAGGGTCACGACCCATAACTCGTGCGTGATCTTCATCAAGGAACTGACCAAAGGTTAAGGTTGGTTCTCGACCAGTATAAAGAAGAGAGAAGGAAATCCAAGATTAAGGGATTTTAGATCGTAAGATCTTACATAGATGTATGAGGGTTATCTCCGAACTATGATAAACTCTCGTGTCTCGATCTTTCTCTCTTTTAAACTTTCTTTACTGCTTACTTATTACAACTGCTGAACTAACATACTCATCATACTGCATTCATTATTCGAACTGTTAGTTTAAAAGATAAAAGAATTTTCTAAAGAGTTTTCCAACACTAGCCACCAACTTCCGCACTCCAGTTCAGTTTAACAAACTCAGCAAATCACTGTCCGAGTGGATAAACTGAACTCTCACTCGGATCAAACTCTCTGACTCAGTTCGTCTTAGTCAGTTAGCACCTGTCAGTTTGCACAAATCAAAAACTGTTGGAAATTGGTGTATTCTCCCCCCCATACACCAACCAACAAGCCCATACTTAATTTTTTTTTATCAACTATCTACATATTTTTTATTAAAATTCGTGCCACCAAGAGCACACCGCACTCGTGGTGGATAGAGGGAGTAATATTTTATTAACAAATTGATGAAATGATTCTAGTAATGGAATAAGAATGATAACAGAATGAACCAAGCAATTTAATTCTTATGGTTGTATCAACAAGGAATTGAATAATCATTTTTAAATTGAATTACATCACCCTAAAGCAAAAGATCATACCAGTCTAAGTCCATAAATATATAGTTCCAACTCGGACCAAGCCCGTTGTTGTAGTGGCCGAGTCACACCTAGGTCGGGCCTTTTAGAAAAAAAAAGCCAATGGGGGCCCATTTGAGGTTTTTTTAGGTGGGCCTGTATCGGGCCCGAGTTTTAGACCTGAAACTAGCTTAGATGGAACTTATTTCGGGGGGAAAAAGGCCGCTAGCCCAACTCCTCTGAGCAACTGGGCCGAGCATGGGGTTGGGCGGGTCTAGCTCACTAGACAACTATAAACTTATTTGTCCGTAGGACTGTCAAAAATAGTTTGAGCCCATTTGACCAAGAGTTTTATCGGGCTCAGAATGGGTTGGGTTGATCTGATATTTTGCCATCTTTTTTAGTTGGTAGTGTAAAAAAATTACTAAAAAGTCATAAAAACTGCGCATGCCATAACAAATAGTTGGAGGAGGTTAGTTTGATGGTGATCATATGCACCATTGTAGAGAGGGAGAGTAGAATCTGAAACAACCATGGAGGAAAAAATGGCGGCGATGTGAAGAGGAGAGGCTAGGGTTGGAGATCAGGTTGATACCATATGATAGGATATAAAATCCTCAATTGAGGAGTGCGTATATTTCCCACACTAATAAATAGGTACAACATATCCTATAAACTAGGAAAGTAAATAAATACAATTATTTACAAAGATATTATTTGATTTCTAGTCTAACAGACCGGATTTCTTCATTCTGCATAGATTATATTATATATATATATATATATATATATATATAGAGAGAGAGAGAGAGAGAGAGAGAGAGAGAGAGAGAGTTTGATTCGTTTAAAAATAAGTTTTGTCATGAGAAATGACAATATATCTGAATATATGCATGTCTACATTATGGTTTTGTATAGATTTAAATATTTTTGCAAATTGGCACACTATGTAGTATGTAATACTAATGTATATATGCATTGATATACTTATCAAACCATGATATTTAAGATTAAAAACCTTCTAGCTCAAGTGGCTAAATCAATTTGCTACAAGATATCATTTAAATTGAACAACATAATGATCAAAATATAAGATACGTAATAAAATATACTTTTCTATCATTATAGTTCAATCGGGAAAAAATGTGATATAAAGAACATATCTTATTCTATTATATGTGAACAAATAAGCTTTATAATGGTAGCAAATATTAAAAAAATAGAGATTGTAGTGATATCACTATTTGTTGATTTGAATCGCAAGTATTTGGTGTTTTTCTTTTCAACCAAATTCTACAACCTATTACCTAAATATAGAAGGCTATAATAATTGTGTAATCGAGTTCACCCCTATTTATTTGTGATAATTATTGCCAGCAATCAAAGGCCATAAACGTTTCATGCTATTATTAGCTAGCTAGCATTGCATGTATAATATTTAAATTTGTATGATTGATACTAATAGAATTTAGAGGCAAAAATTATTATTCCCCTTTAGAGGATAATAAACTAACATTTTTCAATACATAACAATACACAAATTTTGCCCATTTTTACAAATGTTTTTCAAAATTACCCTTACTTTTTCTCTCTTCTGACACACACCTTTCTCTCTCCTCACCCTCTCTCCTCTGATCTGACCTGACATACCACATGCTCCCTCTCTTTCTTTTCCCTTTTCAATTTTTTACTCTCTTTTTTTACCTATTTTTTCATTTTTTTTAACCGCAAGGAGTTACAAATTCTCCAACTTGTTATAACTTGATAAGAGATTATCAATTTCTTACCAAGTCTGCAATTTGTGTAATAATTTTATAATTTCTTATGTTCTATTTAATGAGCAATTTGTATGCGTGGTCGTAGAGTTGGTAAAAAATTATCACAAAAAAAACACGAACAACCAAAAAGACACATGAACAACCGAGAACTAGAAGCTTAAAAAAAAGAATAGAGTGTATTTAATTGTACAAGAGGATGATAAGAAATCACACATAAGAAATACATCCCATTTCTTACCACTTAATCATTTAAATTAAAGCACTATTATTAGTTTCAGAAATGAAAATAAATTACACGTGTTGATAAGAAATTGTTAGTTTTCTTACCAAGAAATCGCAAAAAAAAAATATCAAAAACACTGCAGATTTCGTAAGAAATTGACATATTTTTGTCTTTCCCGTCTCATAGTCGTCGTCAGCCGAACACTTCCTACAATAACAATTAATTCAATTCTTACATAACTTTAAAAAAGGTAAGAAATTATCAGATTCTTACTAACTATCATTATCAAACATAAGCATTAAAACCTAAACCCCAACTTTTTAACGCACCAAAATCATATTTTTTGCATTTTCTTACCACGAAAT